>JAODAL010005644.1:0-141347 GCA_025379985.1 Phyllomedusa bahiana
GGAAATTTGTGATGATAAGGGATGCACTCTCCAGCCCTTTGTTCTCTGGAGCGTCGGCAATATTTTTTTGAGACGAAAGTCCTGAGAAGGTATTAATAGAGTGTTGACTGAAAGATGGTGGTGAATGTGAGGGTAGAGATGTAGCAGTTCCCCCCGGTGGATCTCTGGGTACTTGTGATATCAGGGTAGTTGACTTTTAAGGACTTTTGATGGCCTCAAGTACCCTCTGATGCTTTGCTTATCACTGGGTCCTGAGTCGGGAATCAGGCGCTTTTTACGTTTGGTCTGCTCCCGTATTTTAGCCAGGGTAGCACTTTGCAGTTTAAAGGTGATTAGAAATTCAAAATGGCCGCCACGACCCCAGAGCCGCCGTTAATGGCTGCCTCCAGGACACTTCGCTGCTTAGGGCTAATTAATGTCCCAACTCTTGGGGGAGCCACCCCAGTATGCAGAGGGATGCTCCCACGAATGTCCCTGATATACTGCAGCCCTGTCGGGATGCGATGTAGGCCGCCCTCTCTGCCCTCTTTGGCGCAGCTCCGGCAAGCACACTTCAGTGTCAGCGCTCACCAGTGCGATGTCTCCCGGCACCGGGTCCCTCCGGCCACAAGTTATGGATGTCCCGGTACCTGCAAGGCGCCTGAGTCCTCAGCTGCGTTCGGGTCCGGCACTCCGCCTCCACCACGCTGATAACTGCTGCGCGCGGCTCCTCCGTGTCACCGCTGCGAGGCCTGGAAAGCCTGGGGAATCTGTGCAGCTCCGGCGGGCTCACTCCGGTGTTAGCACTCACCCGCGCGATGTCTCCCGGCACCGGATCCCTCCGGCCACTAGATATGGATGTCCCGGTACCTGCGAGGCGCCTGAGTCCTCAGCTGCGTTCGGGTCCGGCACTCCGCCTCCACCACGCTGGTCACTGCTGTGCGCGGCTCCTCCGTGTCCCTGCCGCGAGGCCTGGAAAGCCCGGGAAATCTGCGCGCCCCACACTAAAGTCCTTCAGGCGCCTCAGCAACTCCGTTCGTCACCGGCGTTGTGATCGGGTAGGTCTCAGACGCAGGCTGGATCGATCCAATCCTCTTGTGCCAGGTTCCGCTGGCTGCAGCCTCCTTTTTACTGCTGGGATTCTTCAGAGAGACCCGTTCATGCGGCCATCTCTCTCAGCGCCAAGCCACGCCCCCCCCCCTTTAGATTTTTACGATCTCTTCTAAATGAACTATAACCCTTGAAGGTTACCTCCCAGTCATAGTTCTCATCCATCCCCACTATGTAATACTTTTCTTAGAACATTAATAATTGTAGTTCATTTATTTTGTTGGTGAGACTCCTGGCATTGGTCAGCATGCAGTTTAGAGGTTTTTCTTTTTTAATTTTTTTAACTCGGTCATTATTATTTATTACTACACCCCCTTCCTCCACTTTACCCTCTGATTTATTACTAATTCCCAGCTATCGTCACTATTTTGCACACTACATTTGCAGTTACCCTCCAACCAGTACCTAGTTTAAGTTCTCCAAATTCCTGGTCAATTTATCCCACAATACAGCTGCACTCTCCCCATTTAGGTACAGCCCGTCCAATCTTGAAAGACTGATTTTAATTTGTTTTTTTTTTTAGATCGGTCACGTGATGATATACAAGACGTGTGTTTTGCACAGATGGTGTTTAAATTACATCATATGATGTAGTGTACTCCAGCTATGATTAAGTATCTTGGCTTTGTGATGCGGATTTATTTTAAAATAGATTTGTTTTTTATGACAAGATGATAAAGTTTTACATGAGAAACAGTGCCAGCTCAAGAATTAAACTGTGTGGGTACTAATGGCACAGCATGCAGATACACAAAAGAGTGAGATCATTTAATTGTTAAGATTGCTCCATTAATATCACATCTCATCTCCCCAGTAATCATACACCTCTGATCCCCCAGTAATCATACACCTCTGATCCCCCAGTAATCACACACATCTCCTCCCCCCAGTAATCACACACATCTCATCCCCCCAGTAATCACACACCTCTCATCCCCCCCTGTAATCACACACCTCTCATCTCCCCAGTAATCACACACCTCTCATCTCCCCAGTAATCACACACCTCTCATCTCCCCAGTAATCACACACCTCTCCTCTCCCCAGTAATCACACATCTGATCCCCCAGTAATCACACACATCTCATCAGTAATCACACACCTCTCATCCCCCCTAGTAATCACACACATCTGATCCCCCAGTACTCACACACATCTCATCTCCCCAGTAATCACACACATCTCATCTCCCCAGTAATCACACACATCTGATCCCCCAGTAATCACACACCTCTCATCCCCCCAGTAATCACACACCTCTCATCTCCCCAGTAATCACACACATCTGATCCCCCAGTACTCACACACATCTCATCTCCCCAGTAATCACACACATCTGATCCCCCAGTACTCACACACCTCTCACCCCCTAGTAATCACACACATCTCATCAGTAATCACACACCTCTCATCCCCCCAGTAATCACACGCATCTCATCCCCCAGTAATCACACACCTCTCATCTCCCCAGTAATCACACACATCTGATCCCCCAGTACTCACACACATCTCATCCCCTAGTAATCACACGCATCTCATCTTCCAGTAATCACACACGGTTCACATCTCATCCCCCCAGTAATCACATACATCTAATACCCCAGTAATCACACACATCTGATCCCCCAGTACTCACACACATCTCACCCCCTAGTAATCACACGCATCTCATCTTCCAGTAATCACACACATGGTTCCCATCCCCCCCCAGTAATCACACACATCTCACCCCCCCCCCCCAGTAATCACACATCTTACCCCTTAGTAATCACACGCATCTCATCTTCCAGTAATCACACTCGCATCTCATCCCCCCTAGTAATCACACACATCTCATCCCCCCAGTACTCACATAGATGGTTCACATCTCATCCGCCAGTAATCACATGCATGGCTCACATCGCATCACTCCAGTAATCACACACATCTCTTTTCCCAGTAATCACACACATGGTTTACATCTCATTCCCCGGTAATCACACACATGGCTCACATCGCATCTCCCCAGTAATCACACACATGGCTCACAAGCCAGCCTCCCCAGTAATCACACACATGGCTCATAAGCCTGCCTCCCCAGTAATCACACACATGGCTCAAAGGCCATCACTCCCCAATAATCACACACATCTCACATCTTATTACACCAAGTAATCACACACATCTCATCCCCCAGTAATCACACAAATCTCAGCCCCTCAGTAATCACACACATGGCTCACATTTCATGTCCCCAGTAATCACACACAGTTCAAATCTATGCCACAGTAATCACACATATGGTTCACCTTTCATCCCTCCAGTAATCACACACATGGCTCAAAGGCCATTACTCCCCAGTAATCACTATCTTATTACCCCAGTAATCACACACATGGTTCACATCTCATCTCCCCAGTAATCACACACCTCTCATCTCCCCATTAATCACACACAGTTCAAATCTATGCCACAGTAATCACACATATGGTTCACCTTTCATCCCTCCAGTAATCACACACATGGCTCAAAGGCCATTACTCCCCAGTAATCACTATCACTATCTTCTTATCCCCAGTAATCACACACATGGTTCACATCTCATCCCCCAGTAATCACACACATAGCTCATATTTTATTACTCTCAGTAATCACACATATGGCTCACATCTTATTACCCCAGTAATTACATGCATGATTCAGATCTCATCCCCTCAGTAATCACACACATGGCTTACATATCTTACCCCCAACAGGCACATGCATGGTTCACATCAAATACCCCTAGTAAGAACACTTCCCATCCTCCATAAGAATCACATGCATGGTTCAAATCTTACTGCCTCCAGTAATCATATGCATGGCTCACATCTTACCCCCCCCCAGTAAATCACATACATAGCTCACATCTAATACCCCCTCCCTTGTAATCACATGCATTGCTCACATATCATCGCCTCTGTAATAACATGCATGGCTCTTATCTCATAACCTCAGTAGGCACATGCATGGCTGGAATCTCTCTTCACCAGTAATGCATGGTTTACATCTCATCCTGCCCACTAATCACATGCATGGCTCAAATGTCATCCCCCCAATATTTACACACATGGTTCACATCTTGTCCCCCAGTAATCACACAAATGGCTCACATCGCATTCCCCCAGCAATCACATGCATGGCTCATATCTCATGACCACAAATAGCACATACATGGAGTAACTCTCATCCCCCAGTAATCACACACACATGGTTCACATCTCATTCCCCCTAGTAATCACATGCAGGACTCCCATCTCATCACTCCAGTAATCACATGCATGGCTCACATCTCATTCCCCCTAGTAATCACATTCATGGCTTACATCTCATTCCCCCTAGTAATCACATGCATGGCTCACATCTCATCACTACCAATAATCACATGCATGGCTCAAATCTCATTCCCCCTAGTAATCACACGCATGGCTCACATCTCATCACTACCAATAATCACATGCATGGCTCAAATCTCATTCCCCCTAGTAATCACACGCATGGCTCACATCTCATCACTCCAGTAATCACATGCATGGCTCACATCTTATTCCAAAGTAATCACATACAGCTTGCATTTCATTGCCCCCGTAGTCACATACAGAATATAGAATTCCCCACCTCAGCACTAAGCATGACCTACATCTAATTCCCTCCTGTAATCATGGCTCACATATCATCCACTCCCTTCCCCCCAATCCAGCAATGTTGACAGCACATCCGGTAGCCCGGTCTAAATAAGCTCATTTCTTCACATGAAAACAAAAATACATATTCCTAGCATTTGTGAGGTGTGGGTGCATGTCTCAAGACCTATATAGCCAAAAGTTGACATATAAACGTTGATTGATTATCAGTCACTGATGAGAGACAGCAGTGCTCCACAATTCTACCACTCGGGTATCATTGTTGGCAGTACAGCTGCTGGAGATAAGGGTATAATTTGGGCACCCTTGTTGGCAAGCACTGCTCTATATGAACAGAAATGCAAAGCAGCAACAAAACTAATAGATCACAAGACAAAATAGAAGCAAGGAGCAGTTGTTGGCTGTAAAAAACAGTGTAAAGAGAATATATAAAACAGGAACTTACCTGCTGACCTAGCAAAACGGGTCTATGACAGAACTAGGAAGGTTCCTAATTCAACAATTCAAAATCTGGAAATCCTCCAGTTTAATAGATGCACTGGTCTCTTTCCTTTAGCTGAACAGAGACATGGCAAAAATATATAAAAATACCCTACTAAAACCAGACAATCTCTGTAACTATCAGAACCTATGGTATTAAACAGCAAATGTTTTTATTATATGTCAATGATGCATTATTATAAAACATGCATATGTGCTAATGTTTATTACAGCATGTAACTACAGTGGTTTGCAAAAATGTTCATACCCCTAGAAAGTTTCCTTATTTTTAAATGTTGTGGCAACAAGCCTAAATGTGCTAGAGCAACACTTTTTAGCAAGTATTTGTGAAGTATAAAGAAAAGATTTGTTTTTCCAAATTTCTGCAAATTATAAAAAACTAAAAAGTGTGGAGTGCATATGTATTCCGCCCCCAGTTCTCTGATGCTCCTATCAGATTGGATTTTCCAGTCTGACCAATTAGAAGTAACCTAATTAGTAAATAGAACACATCTGTGTGTAATTTAGTCTCAGTTTAACTACAGCTGTTTTGTGTAGGCCTCAAAGATTTGTTAGAGAATATTAGTTAACAAACTGTGTCATGAAAACCAAGGAACACACCAGAGAGCTCAGGGATAAAGTTGTGGCAAAGTGTATTGCAGGGTTAGGTTTAAAAAAATAGCCCAAGCTCTGGACATCTTACGAAACACTGTTCAATCCATCATTTGTAAATGGAAGGAGTGTGCCACACTGGCTATCCTACCAAGACATGGGCGTTCACCTAAACTGACAGGCCAGACAAGGTGAGTACTAATTAGAGAAGCAGCCAAGAGGCCCCGGTTCACTCTGGAGTAGCTGAAGAGATCCACAGTTCAGGTGGCAAAATCAATTCACAGAACAACTATTAGTTGTGTACTCCACAAATCTGGTCTTTATCAAAGAGTTGCAAAAAGAAAGCCATTTCTCAAAACAAGTCATAAGAAGTCCCATTTGCAGTTTCCAAACGCTATGTATGTGACAGCAAGCTTGTGGAAGAAGGTGCTCTGTTCAGATGAGGCCTAAATCCCACACATGTGGAGGAAAGCCAACACTACACATCACCCTGAGCACACCATCCCCATTGTGAAGCATGGTGGTGGCATCATCATGCTGGGCAGACTGGGAAGATGGTCAGAGTTGATGGGAGGATGGATGAAGCAAAATACTGGGCAATCCTAGAGGAAAACCTGTTAGAGGCTGCAAAAGACTTGAGACTGTGGCGTAAATTCAGCAGGACAACGACTCCACTTAAAAATCCGACTGTAATCCTGTGCTGTATAAACATGGCCTCGGTGAAGTGAGGTCTCGGTGGGGTTCGAGTTGGTCAGGTCTGTTTGGTGGCATAATATATGGCTACTTGGTGTATACTCTTATTTTATCAATTTAAATAAACTTTTTTATTTTTCAAATATCCATGGTCTATACATCTAAAATTATACAACGTATGCTAGTTTAGTATATGGTTGTTTGTCTTATATTCGATTATTTCTTTTATTTATTTAAAGAAAAAAACAGACACCATTTTTAAATGTGTAAATTTTATTTTCACACAGAAGCAAGAGAATGTAACACACAAACCTTGCTTTGTGATAGCGCTGTTACATGAAACGGTAGAAGGGACTAGGAAAAAATGAAGATTTTCATCCCAAATGTTACTAAAATGCAGAAATAAAATGTCTCCATCCTGCAAGAGACAGTGAGATTTCTGATATGTACATATAACTTAAAGGGAAAGACCTCTAAATATGTACATGTAATACTTCTGGTAAAAAATAGAATCTAAAACACGTGAAATAAAACAATTTCATACATGTGACATGGAGTGTCTATGTTGTTTTGCAAGTATTTGGCTATCTCAAAGTTTTAAACCCTTTTCCACTTGTGCATTTGTTAATGCATCACAGCAAAACTAGAAAATGAATCAATAAACAATAAAAACCCACTAATAAATTTCTAAGAAAGTCAAAAAAGGCTGCTCAAAAATGACCAAGCATCCAGTCACAGCGGAAGCAGCCACTGTATCCTCAAGCCATATCCCCCCTATAGATTTCCAGCAAATGTATAGGGATGGATACGGTCTACAACCTGCCTCTCTCCACGGTGTATAGCATGTAAGTACACTTTGACCCGCAATAAAGAATTAAATATACAATATTCTTTATAAATGTCAATTTGAATCGGGATAAATAAATACATGAAATGCAATGAAATCCATGGGTCTCCCCATCAATACTGTACCCTAAAAGTTAAGGCCAGGCTACTAAAACATTAGGACAACCGAACCGGCTACGCCAGAAGGTCAGTGCTGGCCGATAAGAGTGCAGTATAGCACTACCTAATGTGTGACCTAGCATGTCAAGTTATTGCGTTACAATTAGAATATTTCTTGAAATAAAATGAGTCTCCTGTATTCTGTCCTTATGTAAACAGTTTAATATAGATGTTTGTACTGCTGGTCATACAGCACCCAACCCCAAGATGGTTCCTTAAAAAGAGGGAGCCATTAGGGGGGGAAAAAAAAAAAAAAAAAAGAGAATGGTAAACCTTCACCACCCTCCTTCTCACACTCCCTTCAAGTCTATGTCCACCAATGGTTCTGGTACATAGCCAAATAAATGAACCTACAAATACCTTCCGTATCGAAATTCAGGAAATACGGAGGACTAGCTTTCAGACCCACAACACATGGATCTCCTACTACGCGTGTCCATTACACAAATGATTCGTCCATATCCACTGCTCTCCTTCCAACTCCATAGCCGTAGCGATGCGGCATATCTTCTTCACATCTTGTAGAGAGGTATGTACTATCGCATACATTCACCACTGCTACTTCATGTTCTGTATAGCAACAGCCTAAAAGTTGTTGCTTTTCTTCACCACTGGTATTTCATGTGCTGCAAAGCAACAGCATATAACTAAGCTTGTTCTCCAGTGATCCTTCCATCCTCATTGTTGGGAGGTGTGAATGGCAAGTAGCTGCCCATTGTAAAAAAAAAAAAGCTCTATATAGGTATATCAATATATGCATAAAGAGATCCATCCAGATAAATAAGTGAATAGAAGGAACTGGGCATCATTTTCTGCCAAGGTCAGTCTTCCTCTCAGATGTGTAGAGGGGACATGGATGCAGGTGAGATATATGAAGGGCGAAGAATCAACTAGGAAGGAGAACATGTTCCAGACAGTAAGTAACAGAGTCCCAGTGTCTCCACAGCGTGAGCAGGGAGAGTAGAAAGAGCAGGGAGGACAAAAGGCGTAGACGGGTTTTAACCAGTGGAGTTATAAAACTGGCAGCTGTAGAAACAAAGACTAGTAGTACGGCCATGAGGGCCAGCAGCACATTGATGAACTTGCCTAGCAAAGCCCGAGCATTAGCATTTTCCACACCTTCCAGCTGGACAACCTGTTGCTGCTGTTGTTGTAACTCTAACTTAGTGATACGGGTGAGACAAGACTCCACGGCTTCCTGGAAAAAAGATAAAACAATATGAGAGAAAAGAGCAAATAAGAAGAAAATGGACAGGGTAGTTCTCCACTACATTAACCAGCACCCTATTGTACAGTGGTTTCATACAACTTAGACTCCCTCCCATATGGAGTTAAACTATCCATGTTAAAGGGGTTAAAGTATAGGTAATAAATGTCTGATTGCTGGGGGTCCTACTGCTGGAATCCCCATTGATCCCATTGATCCCTAAAATGGGGTCCCCGACACCTGCACAGCGAGGGTTTGGAGCAGTAGTTGAACATGCATTCCAAAGTCTACTGGAGTGACACAGTTAGCTGAGGTCTGTACTCAGCTTTCTCCTAGCTCCAATAGGGTTTAAATGGAGCAGTAACGTGGACATTTGACGGCTGCTACATAGAAACCCTTCCTTGCTGTACGAGCACGACGAGGAAAGACAGGGTGTTGCAGGTTCTGTTTTAGCAATCGGTGAGAGGCCCATCACTTATTGGTGGTACAACCCCTTTAAAAGTATCTTGTTGGTCTCTTTGGTTTATGAAATACATAAAAGAAACTTTTTATACAACCACAATCTACACAATTCCATTTGGAAAACTTTATGAAAACTAACCAGTCCTAAATGGAACTCCATCAAGATAGCAACATGATAAAATTACACTTTATACAGTCTGTGATAGTCTAGCCCTCAGTGAGTCACCTTTTACTACCTGCATAAGTGTTCTTGAGAATTTATTGCATCACAAATTAAGAAATGTTTGTCACCCATACATGTAATATTACCAAAGTCTGACAATAACAACCATCTACGAGACTAGAGGGTTAAGGTATACAGTGCCTTGCGAAAGTATTCGACTCCCTTGAACTCTTCAACCTTTTGCCACATTTCAGGCTTCAAACATAAAGATATAAAATTTAAATTTTTTTTGTGAAGAATCAACAACAAGTGGGACACAATTGTGAACTGGAATGAAATTTATTGGATATTTTAAACTTTTGTAAAAAATAAAAAACTGAAAAGTGGGCATGCAAAATTACTCGGCCCCCTTTACTTTCAATGCAGCAAACTCACCCCAGAAGTTCAGTGAGGATCTCTGAATGATCCAATGTTGTCCTAAATGACTGATGATGATAAATATAATCCCCCTGTGTGTAATCAAGTCTCCATGTAAATGCACCTGCTCTGTGATAGTCTCAGGGATCTGTCTAAAGCGCAGAGAGCATCATGAAGACCAAGGAACACACCAGGCAAGTCCGTGAAACTGCTGTGGAGATGTTTAAACGCTGGATTTGGATACAAAAAGATTTCCAAAACTTTAAATATCCCAAGCAGCACTGTGCAAGCGATCATATTGAAATGGAAGGAGTATCAGACCACTGCAAATCTACCAACACCCCGTGTCCCTCTAAACTTTCATCTCAAACAAGGAGAAGACTGATCAGAGATGCAGCCAAGAGGCCCATGATCACTCTGGATGAACTGCAGAGATCTACAGCTGAGGTGGGAGAGTCTGTCCATAGGACAACAATCAGTCGTACACTGCACAAATCTGGCCTTTATGGAAGAGTGGCAAGAAGAAGCCATTTCTCAAAGATATCCATAAAAAGTCTTGTTTAAAGTCTGCCACAAGCCACCTGGGAGACACCAATATTTAAAAGTAGAAGGTCACGCACACCATAGGATTAAATAGGGAATTGGGTGCTATACGTGGAAAATTAATAGACATATAGTAAATTGTAAACCACGGCACACCAAAAAGTAATGCAAAATAAACAAATATTATTTACATGGCAAAATAGCGTACCAGAGATAATTAAATTGGTGTCAAATAAACATACTATACAGTGTCATACAAATGGCAGTAGAGCCAAGGACTCATTGATGTCAATATTGAGTTGAGTTCGGCAAATGCTTTTGTCAGAGACACAAATAGGAAGAAAATGGGATTTTGTATTACCGTAAATCCTTCTCGTCAATCATTGGGACACAGCCCCATGGGTATGGCCTTGCCTTCGAGGCGGACATGGCGGATCAACTTGTTGACCCGCCCCGACGGCCTATACCCCCAAGTGACGCCATGCTGATCAGTTGGTACAAAAGCCGTGGCGGGGGAGGAACAAAAGAGAACCTTAATTCTTGGTGAAAAATCAGAGGGGGGGACCTGGTCCCCCATGAATTGGACGAGAAAAGGATTTTATGGTAAGTACAAAATCCCATTTTCTATCCCCCATCCCCAATAATTTTGGGGGAACAGCACCATGGGATGTCCAAAGCAGTCCAGAGGGTGGACAACTAGAACTTCATCAGCAGTGACAAGCATCAGCCCACTGCACTTGAGTACCTTACGCCGAGAGCTGCAGCAGCCGAGGCAAGCATGAGTTGGGTAGAATTAAGTACGGGCCAAGCCAGGCGACAGTTTTGCAATCTGCAAAGCGAGGTTGAAGCCGAACAACCAGGGCGTGCCCCAACTGCTGTGGGGAGCGACCCCATGACCTGCGTGACTATGGACCAGATCCGGCTGGCAACGGCGGCCTAGAGGAGCAGGCCCTGCCCGGACCCTCAGGAATGACCAAGAGGGCTGGCTTACCTAAGGATCCAAAACAGAGGGGTAGAACCGAACGGCCCTACCATGGCTACCAACATAACATCGTCCTCAAAGATGAGAGGACGAGGGGCAAAGAGAGCAGAACTTTGTCTTCCCTATATGAAACGATGAAACTCATAGGGAAACCTGACGAACAAGACACAGAGAAACCCTTGTCCTTCGCAGCCCCAGAAAGGGCCTGCAGTTAAGAGCTGCCCGTACAGAACCTGGTGGCTAGAAGTGTGGCCACCAGAAGGCACCTTCCATAAAAGTAAACACGGGAGACTTCCCATGGAGGCCCGAAAGGGTTTGCAGACTGCCCGATTTCCCAAAAAAGCATTGTATCCCAGTTCAAATAGGCACACAAACAGAGGGACTAAAGCATACCCCTGCAAAAAAAACCTTAACCTGTGAACGGGGGCCAGCTGCGCTGCACAGACTCAGCAAACCGAACTCTGCCCTTTCAAGTGGGAGAGGGCGAGCCCGAGTTCCCGGCCTGACTGCAGAAAGACTGCACCCTTTAAGGAGAGCCTACCAAAGGGTGAAAGTTTCTGGGCAACAGACCCGGGTGATCTAGGGTTGCAGTCGCAACAGCCCTGCTGTGAAACTGCCACCGCGGTACCGTGGATTGGAGCAGAGGGCCCTGCGACAGACGGCCTGGGCGTAAAGGAAACGGTCAAGGACCGTTTGCCAATCGGGCCCGAGTTCCGCGTACCCCGACCTGCGGCCCTAATCCTAAGGTGGAGGGCACAGCTGGCATCCTCCTGGACTCTAGGTACTTGAGCTCTTGAGGAAGAAGGGCCCAGAGTTAAAAAGGACGGGACAGACCAACCTGCCCCAAGGCAGGACCAGCAAGTCCACTGCCAGCGCCAGGGGATTCCTGGCCCATAACTCAGGCGCTAGGGATTGAGCTGAGACGCTACCATGTCGACGTCTCGCGTACCTCACCTCCGGCAAGGAAGGCGAAGCACTTCCGACAGATGATTGGCCAAATTGATTTTACACCCATGGAAGGGAGTTTCTGACCAGGGTGGTACCGCTGCTCTGCCAGCGAAGAACCCTTGCAGGTACCTTAGAGAACTGCCCGGCCTCTGGAACCACCCCAAATACTCAGACATGCCACAACCGTGGTGTTGTTGGACAGAACCCGAACTGGGTGCCCCCGGATGAGAGGGGAACCCAGTGAGCGAGCGCTTAAGGAAATAGTTTGGGGTTCTAGCACATCGACCCCGCATTGTCCGGGAGCTGGGCTCCCCCCCTGGAACAATGGTGTCTGTGGTGATGACCAGCCATTGCGGGGACAGGGATGACCTCCCTTGATGTAATACTGGGAAGGCTAGCCAACAGCCCAGGATGAGACAAGCCTGGGGTGGCAGGCGCACCGCTGAGACCAAGGACATGCATCACTGAGGCAGGATTGCCCGCTGCAGGGAGCAGGCAAGGAGCTGCGCAAAAGACCACGCCTCGGAGGCGGTCCTCAAGCTGCCGAACCTCGCATGCAACTCTAAAGAACATGCCGCGTGCGACACAGAGATAGGGGATCGATAGCGCTGTAGCTTCCAGACGGAGAGAACCCTCTGGAACCTGAGTGAAATAATCATCCTCGAATTCCATCCTAATGATGGAATCACACCGGGATTGCTACCAATTAACCATCCAGGCGAAGTGCGCTGCAAACTCCAGGGGATCCTGATGCTGACCCGGCAGGCGAATTTGAGGTGGGACCAACCCCCTGACGTGAAGGATCGTCATTAGGGGTGGCAAGAGCTACATGAGGACCCTTGGTGCCGCTGCAAGGCCGAACAGCAGAGCTCTGAGCAGAGCACTGTCGGGAGCCTACTGTGAACACGCAGGAACCGCTGATAGACCTGGGACATAGGGACGGAAAAACAACCCGATGCCCAAAGCAGCTGAAAAAAAAGCTCTCTGCGCTCCCGAGAGGCTACCGCTGACCGGAGCGACTCCAGTGGAAACCGGGCCAATACGCATACCGGTTGAGCTATTTAAGGGCCGACATTGGCCCTAGTAAGCTGCCCTTCATGGGAACCCTAAAGGGATTTGAATAAGACCCTTGCTCAGACTCGGAGGTCGGCATAATCCCTCCTTGCCGGGGGAGAGTGCAGATTGCCAGAGGAAAACCGACGCCCGAGCCAGAGCTGCGGGCGCGGAGGGAGCTGCAACCGTGCTGGGGAAGCCAAACAAAGTGAGTCCTGAAGTGGCGACCCAGCGAATCCAGGTATCGCTGACCTGAACCCGCCAGATCCCCCTGGAACTGGAGGAAATGCCCCCACCCCAAACCAATTCTCGGGTGAGGCCGGCTCCTCAGACCAAGCGCTAGTTGGGCAAAAGGCGCTTGCGCGTTCTACGAGATCTTGACGTAAATGCCGCCACACCGGCTGACCCTGAGGGGGAAGCATACTATGATCCTCCCAAAAACAAACGCTTACCGCAAGCGAGCGGGAGCGCCACCACTACCTCCTTGGAGGCTGCAACCCCCGCCAAAAATTCCAGCTCCAGGGAACGGCGAACGGCCACTGCATTGGCCGATGCTCTAGCCATAAAACGGGTTGACACCAGCGAGAACCTACTGGGACTGCAGAAACTCTGAGAACTGGGAAGCGGGATTCCACAACCTCCTGTGGAAGCTCCCAGCCGATAGCCGCTGCTGCTACGGCCAGACCATGCAAGCTGAACTGCGGAGAAGCACGCGCAGGTCGCAGGGCTGCCCCGGCCGCCGCAAGGCGGACTTACAACAACCCGTGAGGATGCCTGTCTGTGCCGTCACCAAGGACCACCGCGTCCAAGACAGGGATGGCCATAGGCTACTTGAGCCGGGTGCTGGGGTGTCCCCTGATGGGACCACCGACCACTATGACCCTGATTCTCCGGGAAAGGGTGAAGAGACTTAAGTCGTCTGGTAGCAAACTAACGCCTGACCGGATGTTTCCACTTCCTGGCAAACAGTTCTCCACTTCAGGAGTGCAGGGAACACCAAACGCTGTCGCCTGCCGCCCTTAAGGGAGACCTCCCCCCCTGGGAGGCTGAGACATCCCACCCCTAACATGAAGGGAGTCTCTGACAGCTCTGATATGGGCTTGGACCACTGCGGTCATCCTATTAACCCTGTCTGGCCCAGAGCCAGAGACAGGGGAGCCTCCAACAGAGGCCGGATCCAGGCCCGGAGTTTTCCCGGCTAAGGGCCTGGACTGCTGCTGCCCCACCATCAACCCTGTCTGGCCCAAAGCCAGAGACAGGGGAAACTCCAGAAGGGGCCGTATCCAGGCCTGGAGCTTTCACATCCGCCCCCAATAGCCCGGCTAATGGCTCGGACCGCTGCTGTCACAACATCAACCCTGTCTGGCCCAAAGCCAGGGACAGGGGAAACTCCAGAAGGGGCCGTATTCAGGCCCGGAGTTTTCCCGGCTAAGGGCTTGGAGCGCTGCTGTCGCATCATCATCTCTGTCTGGCCCAACGCCAGAGACAAAGGCCATATTTAGGCCTGGAGTTTTCACATCCGTCCCTGGGACGGCCCAGGGCCGGGAGAGGGCACGGCCTAGTTGCAGCCTAGGCGCGGCCTAAACCTTCAGAAGCCGGGGGACTAAATTTGAACTCGCAGCCCGCGGGCCGCGGCGCGGGACCGTCGGACGGGGCCGAGAACGCGCAGGAGCTGGTAAGCTGGTACTCAGCAACCCCTGAGAGTGCCCATCTCACCCCCTGCAGCCAGCGCCAGGGCTCACAACACGTGGTACAGCGGCAGTAAAGCCATGCACCGCATGGTTTGTCAAAAATCCAATGCCGCATGGCAATCTGTCCTGCTGCCTTAAGGGCAGCTAAACATGGGGGGAAATATGCCCCCCCATCACTGGGAAACCCTCAGCGCATGAGAGAAAAACGCCGCTGGGGCCAAACCCTAAGCGGACGCTGCCGCAGCGACTAGCATGTCCGCTGCCAGTGCCAGCACGGCCAAGGGGGGAACGCACTTCCTGCCCCGGGAAGCCCCCAATACTGGGGGAAATAGGGCAACACTAGAGGCGGCCAGGAAAACGGAATTACCTGCGGCCACCCCAAAACGCATTAAAAGGGAAAAAATCCCCGACCACCCCCAAAACGGGGGAGGTCGGGGTACTCACCAATCCGATGTTACGGGTGTCGCGCATCACCCCTTCGGTACCATGCACCCAGGGTGAGGCTACCGGAATCCATAAAAGGCCGGGAGGCGGCAGGTGGGGACGGGTGACGGCTCGGGGAGGAAGACCAGCCAGCAAAAACTGACTGGTTTCCTGACGCCCTCAGGGGGGACAGCGTCACGGTACTAACTACGCGTTGACGGCCCCTTGATAGGGAGAGCCGTGTGCTCGATCACCTTCCAAAACGGGTGAGAGCTGGATGCTCAATACCTTCCTCCAGGTGAGCATGCCGGGCGCTCGATCACCTTCCAAAAGGTGAGAGCCGTGTGCTCAATCACCTTCCTCCAGGTGAGAGCCGGGTGCTCGACCACCTTCCAACAGGTGAGAGCTGAGGTGGCTCCAATCACCTTCCCAGGTGAGAGCCTGTGTTCAATCACCTCCTCCCGGTGAGGAGCCGGGTGCTCAATCCCTTCCTGCAAAGGAAGAAAAAAAAACAAAAAACAAAACTCTGCAGAGCTGCAGAGCATGTGTCTGCCTCTACAGACCTAGGCTGAAAAACTGTTCAGCCTGGCGTCAGCAGGAGGGATATAGGCCGTCGGGGCAGGCACAACACGTTTGATCCGCCTAGTGTCCGCCTCCGAAGGCAAGGCCTATACCCATGGTGCTGTGTCCCCCAATGAATTATTGGCGAGAAATAGGATCATATAGCACATCTAGAGAAATTGGATATGGTCCAATATAGGCTACAGGAGACTAAGATCTCCACAGGAGGTAGTAAGTCCACAATAGTGGAGTGCTGGCTGGGACAAAAGGAGAGCCTGGACAAGACGTCCGATGTGTGTGAGGAATACCTGGGAGACACCAAACATGTGGAAGAGGGTGCACTGGTCAGATGAAACCAAAATCCAACTTTTTGGCCACAATGCAAAACGATATGTTTGGCATAGAAGCAATACAGCTCATCACCCTGAACACAACATCCCCACTGTCAAACATGGTGGTGGCAGCATCATGGTTGGGTCCTACTTTTCTTCAGCAGGGACAGGGAAGATGGTTAAAATTGATGGGAAGATGGATGGAGCCAAATACAGGACCATTCTGGAAGAAAACCTGTTGGATCTGCAAAAGACCTGAGACTGGGACGGAGATTTATCTTCCAACAAAACAATGATCCCAAATATAAAGACAAATCTACAATGGAATGGTTCACAAATAAATGTATCCAGGTGTTAGAATGGCCAAGTCACAGTCCAGACCTGAATCCAATCGAGAATCTGTGGAAAGAGCTGAAAACTGCTGTTTCACAAACGCTCTCCATCCAACCTCACTGACCTCCAGCTGTTTTCCAAGGAAGAATGGGCAAGAATTTCAGTCTCTCAATGTGATAGAGACATACCCCAAGCGACTTGCAGCTGTAATCGCAGCAAAAGGTGGCGCTACAAAGTATTAACTTAAGGGGGCCGAATAATTTCACGCCCCACTTTTCAGTTTTTTTAGTTTTTACAAAAGTTTAAAATATCCAATAAATTTCGTTCCACTTCACAATTGTGTCCCACTTGTTGTTGATTCTTCACAAAAAAATTAAAATTTTATATCTTTATATGTTTGAAGCCTGAAATGTGGCAAAAGGTTGAAAAGTTCAAGGGGGCCGAATACTTTCTCAAGGCACTGAAGTTATAAGGCTTTGTTCACACTGCCACTGGAGACATATACGTGGAAACCATTATGTCTCCCACAAAAAGGGACCTCAGCAAGCATAACTCCATTTTTATTTGTGGTTTGTTGTTCTTTCTTGGCCCTACTGTTTCTGGAAAATAAGGCTCTGTTCCCATTGCGAACTAAAGTCCTAGAGATATGGAACTGTATGCCTTTATATTTGCCTATGTCTGCCAGTGTCGATCAATCACGGCTCGGAGGATATTGAAATGTATGAATATTTACCAAATACAAAAATCTTAAATGGGTTGTTTGAGATTTTAGAAAACTGCTATAAAATGGTAAAAAAAAGGGGGGGGGGTTTCCCATTTCAGATTTTTCTGGCATATTGATAGGACATGTCGTAAAGGTCTGATAGGTGTGGCTTTCACTTATGGGAACCGCAACTTTCTTGGGAATGGGACTCTGAACATTTCCATCCAGAACAGAGATGTGGCCACGTATGCACAGACTATCCATTCTGTTCTATGGGAGTTCCAGGTTCAGACGAGTACCTACCAGAAATTTTTGACATATCCTATCAACATGCCATAAATGTAATGGTAAAACGCCTTTCACTCTCACCCAAAACTGTTACCATTTCAGCACTGCTGAAGCTTGAGTGTTCCCGTTGGTGCCCCGCCACTGACATCACGTCCATCATTCACATGATGTTGCAGTCAATTACTGACCTCAGCGGTCCATTGTATATACAATGGTGACCACTGCGGTCAGTGACTAAATGCATATTTATGTGAATGATGAACATGACGTCACAAATAGGGGACTCCGAGGGAGTTGGGGGGACATCAGAGCTGCAGCAGCCCTGGAACATGAGGTAACAGTGGTGAGATGAAGTTGGTTTTTTTCTTTTATTGTATAGCACCCCTGGCCTGTATTTTTTTTTTTTTTTGAGCCCAAACACAGTTAGGCATAAAGTGCCAGCTCAGGCATCTTGTGTCAACAATGAAATATGGATTCCCAGTGAATTATAATGTTGGGTGACCTAATTAGACATCAGGCACCACAGCCAATATTTTATCCAGTAAAAATTAATGTGGTTGAGGACACTGTCTTGAGACCTCACTTATGATATTGCCATTATTATTGTGCTGATTTCTACTAATTTACTATTGGTTATTTTCACAAACGGTGATCTCCACATTGCATTGAACAGGTCTATATAGAAAGATTATGAGATAACAGTGAAACATCTTTGAGACGCCCACCCAAAGTTGCATGGAAAATGTCTTCTACAGGAGTGCTCCTCTCAAATAAGGTGACCAGTATGCATAGGATATGACAATTGTGACATCAAACCTGGCCTAGCTAAAGGAGTTATACAGTAAAAACTCTCTAAAGTGTCACCTACTTTCTTTGTCAGTTACACAGGATCACATATTTGTACCTGAATGTCCCTAGCCCGCTCATATGACTGATATGCAACTTTCTCCTCCATGCTGGCCAGCTCCTGCTTAAGCAACGTCATTTCATTTTGATGAAGCTCTGTCAGGTCATTCAGCTGCTCTTCCAAGCGTTCATACCTATATGGAATGAAAAACTGCTGATAAGACAATTGACATTTCTTGTTTTACTTAGGATAGGAATAAGAGATGTTATGCATCTATAGATAAGCAAAAGGTAATAGTGAAAAAAGACCATACAACAGTTAGGGCATGTCCCCACGACACGGGTTTGCGGCCGGTTTTTCACACCGTCTGAAAAACCGGCCGCAAACAAGCAGAACGGGCTCCTATGGAAAACTCGTGCAGCAGTCCCCACTGCACGGGTTTTCCGTCCGGCGTTCTTTCTGCCCGCGGGCCGCCCGAAAAACATTCTACAAGCACATTCTTCCATCCGGTTTTCGGACAGAATATGTGCAAGTGAATGTGAAGGGGGATAAACTGACCGGTATTTGTCCATTGCCATGTAAACGGGCCCTAAAGCTGTGAAGAACTTCCAAGATTTTAAGTATTCTGCATATTTAAAAGATCATAAAACTAGACTAATCGGACAAGTACTCTCAGGCTGAGCAACTAGTTCCCTAATAGTTTACAAATAGCTTAATTAGTAAATATCCTATATTGTTCCACTGCAGATACACATTGTGGATATCTCGGAGCTTTCACAGTTCAGTGCCTATAGTTATAATAGGTAGTGTACTGTTCTACAGTTCTACAGCTCTACAGTTATTTTTCCACTCAGCACAAAAGGCACTGTTGGTGTAGTAATTTCAGAGGGTTCTTAGTTTCTGGGTTTTTTAGCAGCCCAAGTATGTATTTTCTATCAAACACATGCATAAAAAAGTGCACAAGGATGTAGTCTATCGCTGACCCACTCCGAAAAAAGAAGGGCCGAACAACAAACCTTCCCAAACTCCAAGCCATTAGGTCCCACAAAGGTTGGAGATCAACAGTCTCCCTTCAGCAAAACCTAGGGAGAGTAGTCTCGGTCCTGGTTTCACCTGGGCTACTATCCCACTCTCCATCTAGGAGCCAAAAAGTCATTGGCATCTCTTAACGGGTTTAGCGGAATCAGACGGCTATAGATTCTCCCCATAAACCTCAAGAAAGACATCCCATACGGGTACCACACGCCGATTAATCTTGTAACAAACATGACAAAAACACAGCGAACATAAAAACACATTAAATAAAGATGGACATTCTGCCAGAATGATAGAAGTTACTCATATTGTACCCAGCTAGATAGCCAGGTAAATAGAGGAGTCTGTCTCTAAGGGTGAAATTAATTACTTGGGCAGATGGGCCATCACTCTGAGGCAATGCCACACCCATTGAGTTATGTCTGGGGTGTAATTATAATTGGTATACTCCTGCCAGGGACCATGGTCAAAGTGAAAGAAAAAAAAAAGAGGCCTGCTGATATGTTACAAGATAGTAACTGATAATAGTTGGGGACCCAGAAACTTTGGCTGTATAAGACTATGAAAATACTTATGGCAGCTGTGAGTTCTGGCACTCCAGGGTCCCTTCACACCTCATGGCTTCCATCAGGAGACCTAGGTCACTTACAAATAGCTGTTGGGCCATTATTATTACTATTTATTTTAGAGCGCCCATCGTTCCAGAGCACTGTAAATTTGAGAGGGTTTATATATGTAACATAGGTCAAACAAGTACAAAAGGTGAAAATAACTAACAACTGGACCAAAGGGAGAGAGGGCCCTGCCCGTGAGGGCTTAGGCTATGTTCACACGGCAATAATTGCGGGAGGGATTTCGCCCGCAATTACGCCGTGTGCTCGGGAGCGGGGACGGGTGGGGGGGCAGCCCGTCGGCCCCATAGACATTCATTATTTACGTCGCATATATGCCGTGAATAATTGACATGTCACTTCGCACAATACGGCGAGCGGGGAGAGGAGACGCAATCCATAGTTCTCTATGAGAATTGTGGATTACCGTAATGACTGGGACGTATCTCGGCCCATATTTAGCACAGTACGGCAATGCTTGCTGGGAAAAGGGGTATAGAAATTCGTTACACACGAAAAAAGCTGGCTCTCTAGCACTCCTAGAGGAATCTTCCCTGTAAGTCAAGTCCAACCAATTAAAGAACTTCGAACTTGACTTAGAGGGAAGCCACCTCAAACAGGTGATGTAAGGGCACGTTGACGCAACAGATTTCGACGCCGATTCTGGCACGAATTCAGCGCGGAATCTGCCTCAGAATCAGTATCCAATCTGGCTGCAATCCTTTTCTCATTGTTTCCAACGTAAAATTTGCGTCATTGTGCACATGCTGATTTTTTCAGCGCGGATTTATTTTCAGCACTGAAAGTATTCAGCACTGAAAAAGAGTTGACATGTCACTTCTTGAAGCAAATTCAGCGCTGAAACCTCACCTCACATTATAGTATACAAGAGGCTGAAAATCCTGGTGTGGATTTTAGGCATGGATTAAAGGGTGTGTTCACACGGCGTACTTTCGCCGAAATTACGGTAATCCATAGTTCTCATAGAGAACTATGGATTACACCTCCTCTCCCCGCTCGTACAATATGATCACATTGTACGTGCGGGGAGATAAGTGACATGCAATTATTGGCGGCGAATACGCACCGCAAGTAATGAATGTCAATGGGCGCGGGAGTACGCAGGAGCACGCACATATTAACACGAGCTCCCGAAACACACAATGTACTGCGGCGCGTACCGTACGCACTGCAGTACATCGTGTAAACTTACCCTAACACAAACCAGCCATGTAAACATATCCCTAGGATAGATCAAAATAATTCCGGTGATACCAAATTTATACTTTTTTTTTTATCATGTTATTGTGGGTTTTTTTATTTGCTTTCCATCACTATTTTCTTAAACCACTAACTTTTTTAATTTGTCCACTGTAGGATTTATGTAATGGCTTATTTTTAAAGTACATGCAACCTTTTGATCACTTTTAAGGCAATTCTGGTGCTGGGTATTTTAATTTATTTATGACATTTACCACGCAAGATAAATAACATGATATCATGTTAGATTGGACTTTTATGGATGTGGCGATACTAATTATGTTAAACTTTTTTGTTTATTTTGTACATGACAAATGTTTTTTGTTTGTTTTTTATTTACATTTTCTTTTTCTTACTTTTTTATATTTGAAAAAAAAAAAAAAATTACAATACCTTTTAGCCATCCTAGGTGGTTTGGACATGTGATTGCTTGATAGCTTGTACTATATATTGCAGTACTTATGTACTGCAGTATTTAGGCATTTAATTGATCTCCTGTTATGGTGGCGTTTAGTAGGAGTACAAACATGGTAAGCCTAAAGGCCTTCATTAGGCCCCCAACTCCCACGCCAACTGAACAGCACCCCATGATCTCGTGGGTGGTGAATGGGTGGCAGAAAAGAGAGCTGCAAGGAGTTAGTACATCAAACAAAATCATAGATTTTTTTTTTCTGAAATAGATATAATAATTTTAAAAAAAACTAAAAAATTTGAACCAAATTGGCACTAGAGCTTTTTGTTTACGGTTTTATTATCCAGTTTAATGCAGCAAGCTCCAGAAATGTTACCATTTAATTATATTATATGGCTATTTTGTTTGTATTTCTTACTTTTTGGCTGTAAATTGGTCACATTCTTTAAAAAGATATTTCTTTTTTTTAAATCAGATAATTTTTATTAAAAAATTAAGCAGTACAGAATAGAACGTCCCCTTCCCATTTTTTTTACATCAGGATACATCATATACAATCATTTTGCTTTTTAACAAAAACATGGAGTATATGAATATGTCCATACCTTTATTCTTGATAAGTGCTTTCAGCGTATTAGCATAAAACCCAAAAAAACCCCAACCCCCCACCCATACCCCCAATTAAAAAGATATTTCTAGGAGTATCGTCATAACTTTTTTGGAAAATTGAAGTTTAATGTAAAATAGTTTATACTACCCCAGATTAGTACACTGGCATAACTTGAATCGTCTACTACGAGTACCATTTAGAGTAATGGTGTCTTCCTCTGCAGTAGAGGCCTTTGGGCCCTCAGTGGCACCAAGGTCCAAGTGTAACTGCTATTTATACCCCTTCTGAAAGGACCCAGTATGTTTTTTTATAATGGAAGAAAATTTCCCCAAAAAATTATTTCGCCATTTTTATTAGGGCTTATGCTTAGAGTCTAAAATACATTAAAGCATCAACAATAAAACGGAAAACTACCAATCTTCATTAAAGTCTTATTAATAAGGCACGACATTTGAAAGATGTGTCATTTTTCCAGAGAAAATCTCACAGCTTTTTAAATCGCTTTTATTTTTAATTAGTGGGAATTGTGTATGCCCAAAAAGGCAAAAACACTGTACTGTGCACTACCACTGATTTCACGGAAAGGTTTCTTTTGTCAGATCCTATATGGGCATAACCGTATAATACAATGCCACATGGAGCACCACACACAATGGGGCACATTTATCAAGATGGTTACGCCAGAATTTTGGCACAATTTGTGCCATAAATAATGTCTTACATGCTTTATACCACATTTACTATGTGCTTTAGACAGTTTTCAGACATGTCTGCACCTCATCTGACAAAAGGGTGCGACCTCGTCAAAAAGGGGTGTGGAGCAAAAATGTGAGTAAGTTAACTTAATGGTGGTACAGACTTAGACTAGACAGTTGTAACTTACACCAGATTTATCAACACTATGATAAATGTGGCGAATTTTAAGACTGTCTAGGTCTAACTTAAAACTGCCTTAGGGTATGATCACACGGTTTATTGCGGCGTGTACAGTACCGAACTTCCAAAGCACGGGGGAGGTGGCGGGGCAGCGACCTCCAGCTAGCCCCACTCGCATGCATTGTCAGTGCCGCATAAGCGTCACGAACAATTAACATGTCACTTCTCTCTATGAGAACTATGAATTACCGTAATTGCGGCACGAATTTCGCCGCTTATAAAGCACAATACGCTGCGAAATGCGCGTGCAATTATGCTTAAAAATAAACCGTGTGAACATACCCCTTTCAGTTAGACAAAATTTATAAATTGCCCCCAAAGGGGCCCCATTTTTCAAAAAATTAGATTAGGGAAAAACGTACGAATTATTTATAAATTTCTTTTTTTTTTTTTTTTTCAAGAACAGTAAAAAATTTGGGGTTAAAGCATGCTAAAACACATTTCCCAGATATATAGTCCCTGGGACTTATCTTTATCAAAGTTAGTTCCCGCACGTCCTTCAGTTTAAGCTATGTTCACACGGGTAATTTTGGGGGTATTTCGGTCCGTAAATTTCCGCCCCAAGTGCGCAATTACGGGGGTGAAAACGGCCCCTTCATTCGGTAACTCCAGCTTCATAGAGAATATGGGTTACGTCTCCTCTCCCCGTCGGGAATTCCCGATTACTATGTCAAATTTTTTTTTACATGTCATTTTCTGTACATAATTCTTTTTATATTGTACTTTTTCCTTTTTATATGTCACTTGCATGTATATATTTAGAAGCAAGGGTGTGAATAGGGGCTATTGATCGCATCTATACCATAAAGGGTTAACTGACAGGTGTGGGAAACCCGGATTGACCCAGGAAGTTGGCTTTTAAAAGGGAAAATGTTTTAGATATGTATGTCGTTCGAATAAGGGCCATTACAGGAGCCTGAAAAGCGTCAATGTTTGCTTTTTTTTTTCCCATGTTTTTATAAACCTTTTAAACTTTTTTTAATAAAGAGAGTGTCTGTTAGTACTACGCCTGTGAAGAGTCTTCTGCACGAGTGCCGGGGTATTACTAATTACCGTTTAATTTTCCCCTCACACCTGGGAGAAACACACTGCAGGATTTACAATCCGAAACAGCACAGTTGTGTCTCAGTGCTAACTCTCCCGCTTGAAGGGGATATCTGTGCCCTTCAAAGAAAGCTGTATTCAACTGTAACAAATCTCCAGCTGTGAGAGAAGTATCATGCTCGTCTAGATTGAAGGCTGTGGGGTTTTATACAGCTCTTACAAAATAAGACTGCATAGAGAGAGAGACAGTGACACGTGGACTCAGAGAGGGGGTGAGGGGGGCGTCTCAGGAGCCAGCATGAACAGTGAAGGGGGGATGATGTCACCCCGTGGGAGGGGGAAAAACGCCCCTCATTTCTAGAGTTTAGAACTGAGGCATTGAATCAGCCGAACTAAGGAAGCGATACATCCCCTTTAACATTAGTCCCCAAACGTAAAGGAACATTCCCGCGCTTAAACTGTCAGCACTGTAATGCCATTATTAAAGGACCATATGTCACACATCCAAAGAAAGGGAATAAGATATTTATGAAAGGTTTTTTCACTTGCGATACAAAGGCGGTAGTTTATTTCTTGAAATGCCCGTTCGGAATGGGTTACGTAGGGCAGACGTCCCAAAGTATTAAGTTGAGATTGAATGAGCATAGATCTAATATCAGATAAAATCGCTAGTATGGAAGGACAAGGGAAATATGGTGAAAGTACGGTGGCAGGCACTTCTGTGAAGCTAGTCACAATGTGTCAGAGTTGAAGGGGCGTGTCCTCGAACAGGTTAAACAGAGAGAGGGTGAGAGCCTACAATGATGGTTACTGCGGCGGCGGGAAGCGGCTTGGATCTACACTACGAGTACGCTAGCTCCGGCTGGTTTGGATGAAAACTTTAGTCTCAAAGTAATTTTGTAAACTTTTGATATTTAAATAAATTGAATAATGTATAAAAGATTGTGGATCAATGAGATTGATGTTTTAAAGTATTATTAAAAAGTAAGTTACTTGTGTCTATAAAAAGGAAGTCAGATACCTGTAATGACGTGCTTGAGAAAAGGGGTTGTTCCCTGAAACGTTGCACGTCAGGTGCAGCTGCCCGTCTGTCCGGATTGCTCCACTATTGCATGCCTAAGACTGAAGGACGTGGCTGGAGACTAACTTTGATATAAGATAAGTCGCCACGGACTATATATCTCGGAATGTGAATTAGCATGCTTTAAAGCACAATATTTTTCTCTTCTTGAAAAAAAAAATAAAAAAAGTTTTAAATAATTTGTAACCCCGCTTTGCCTTTTCTAAGCTTTAAATAAAATTGTGGGAGGGGGCTCCGGGGGCATTTTGTGGGACCTCATTTATCAAAACCATCTAACAGTAAGGTTATGTTCACATGGCTATTTAAACCCATTTTTGGGGCGGATTTTACCTCAAATCACATCAATCTGAGCAATCCTCTTCCCATTGTTTCCAATGTAAAAAAGTAAGGTTAGCATGTCATTTATACTGCACGGCGCCCGCTGCAAAAAATAAACAAAATACTGCCAGAATTGTGGGATTTTGTTCATCCGGCTTTGCAAAAACCTTGACAAAAAGCAATCAAAGCATCATATGACCCCCAGAATGCTACCAATGAAAAAGTCTACTCATCTGCAAAAAACAAGCCCTCAATCAGTTCTATACAGAAAAATAAAAAAGTTATGGCACATTTCTATTGCGTAAAAGTAAAGAAAAGTAAAAAAAAATATATAAAATTTATTTCATTGTAATGGTACCGACCTGCATGGTAAAGTTATGTCATTTATAGGGCCTGGCAAACTTACCTGCTGTAAAAATGAACCCCAAAAAAACAATGGACGAACTGCATTTCCCTCCCCCCCAACCCATTTTCAAGTCCCAATGATAATGATTTTTTTCCAGGATTCATTTTGAAAATGAAAAATTTTCAGCTAAATTGCAGATTGTTGGAAAAATTTTCAGTCTAACACTAAAAAGAATTGTGAAACACCTGTGGGGTCAATATACTAATTACACACCTTAATATATTCCTTAAAGGGTGTAGGTTCCAACATGGGCTCTTTTCCGGGTATTTATTAAGTTTTAGCACTTTAGGGTGTTTGCAAACCTGAAATGGCGACTAAAGAAAATTGTAATGAAAAATGAGTCCCTGAAGTCCGGTAGGTGCTCCTCCTATTCTGAGGCTTGTGGTCGGGTCAAATAGTGCACTAGGGCCACATATGGGATATCTCTAAAAATAGCAGAATCATAGAAATTAATACAGAGTTGCATTTACCTGGTAACATCTATTGTGTTCCAGTGAATAATGGATAAAAATTTAAAATCTACAAATAAACTGAAATTTTGAAATTTAATTTCCACTTTGCTTCAATTACTGTGAAAAACATAGAGGGTTATTAAACTTCCTAAATGCTGTTTTGAATATCTTAAGGGGTGCAGTTTCTTATATGGAGTCATTTATGGAGGTATGTTACATTCAAGCCCCTCAAAGCCACGTCCGAACTGGACTAGTCCCTAAAAAATTCTGGGTTGCAAATATTTTTGAAAATGTGAAAAATTACAATTAAAGTTATAAGCCCCCTAATGTTGTAAAAAATAAAAAAACATTTAAAAAATGTTGGCAACATAAAGTAGACATATGGTACATGCTATCTGTAAACTATTTTGTGTGGAGTAACTATCAGTCTTTGAACTTTGAAAATGGCAAATTTTTCCATATTTTCATGACATGTTGATATTTTTAAAAAAATAAACAAGAATTGTATGGGCCAAAATTTCTTAATAACTAAAAGCACAATGTGTCAGGAGAAAAAAATCTCTGAATCACATGGATAGGTAAAAGCATCAAAAAGTTAATCCCACGTAAAGTGACAAATGTTAGATTTAAAAAATGGGGCTCGGTCAGGAAGATCAAAATTAGCTGGTCCGGTAAAGGGATAAAGACAGAATCAGACGAGTAAATCTTAACCGAAGCCCTGACGAGGATTTGATGAGGATTTCAGAGGCAGTTTCTCAGCGTCCAAAAATCCACGCTTAAAGGGGTTGTCTCGCTACAAAGAATAGCTTTCAAATTGTAGGGAACACAAAATAAAGACATTTTCCAAATATATTGCTTTGTTCCTCTGTTTTCCCTAAGGAGATACAAGTGAATTTATGACCTCCCTGGCTATTGCTTTGTTCCTCTGTTTTCCCTAAGGAGATACAAGTGAATTTATGACCTCCCTGGCTATTTCAGTTCCCTAGGTAACTGCCCTGTAAACAATTCTCCCCCTGCTGTTCGTTCAATGAGATAACAGTGAGTGAAGTCATCACACAGGTCACAGCAGTGTCCTGTGCTGCTTGGCAGTAAAAAGCTTGATTTATGTAAAATAAACAGAACTGTAATTAGGGCTTTTGTTTTGGGGATCAGATAAGAAGTCCTGTTAGTAGTTTGAGAAGCTAATCTGATCTAATTAGCCTCTGAAAGCACAGCATCACATGGAGCTGTACAAGCATGGAGCTGTATGCAAATGAGTCAATCTGAACCAGGAAGTGACAGAGTTTTTCATTCATGCATTCTCTGAAACTCTGAAGGGAGACAACTCCTTTAAAAACTGCCTCTGAAATCCTCATCAGAGCAGTTCAAAAAATGAAAGCTGAGCTGATTGGTTGTTATGGGCAATGAAGACAGTCTAATTGCTAGATAGTTTTGATAAAGAAGGCCCGATATTTATGGCTCCTTTAGTATTATGTGCCAATGTGAAGCTGCACAGGGCTCAGCTAGTAGCATAGGCTACAGGGGTTGAAGCGGCTGTACTTGCAATCAGGCCCATGAGCCAGGAAAGTTCACAGGCCCCCCTAACCACACAGCTGCATCGCTGGGTCACACAGACTCAGCAATGCAGCTACAGGGTTGAACTTGATGGACATACATGTATTTTCAACTGTTCTAGCTAAGGGGGAGAAAGGTGTGGATAAGCACTGGCGACAGCAAAAGTGCAGGCAGATTGGCCAGAAATGGAGCAAGCTCTGATTCTGGCCATTTAATCAACCAGAGGCCAAATAATGTCCTCCAGGCTTGCCATGTACAGAAGCCTAGTAGATCCTGCCAGAGTCGGGGTCTAATAGGCTGTATGTCTGAGGCATAATACATAGCAATAAGGTATTGCATCGTTATGCATTGTAAAAGCAACTAAGTGATTGCATAGACTGGTTCCATAGTGGGACAAAAAGATAAATAAATGTTTGTGCTAAAAAAAAATACTGTAGTAATACATAAAAACCAAAACACAAAACCCCTATAAATAAAAAAAACTATTACTAAAATAATATAAAAAAAATGTAGGCACAATAGGTATTACCCCGCCTGTGAACTATAGAATTATTGTTATTTAATCTTTAAAATGCTGCAAAAATAAATAAAGTAAAAACCACGCCAGAACAGCATTTTTTGTTTGTCCAACTTTGTTAATAAAAATGTGATAAATTATTAAAAATACTAATGTGCCCCATAATGATATCCAAGAAAACATGCATTTATCGCACAAGAAAGCCCACACACAGCAAAAGAATATGTTAATGTGACATGAAATTTATTTTTAAAAGCATTTTTAGGTGGCATATGTGGTTTATTCACATTAAGAGGTATAACCTGTAGCAGAGGGTATATCATGTAAAATTAAGTTCCCTTTCTTTAGTTGGTATATTTGATTAAAGGGGTTTTGCCACGATGTAATGTTGACGTGGGATCCTCCTAAATGGGTATTTAATCACTTTTCTAAATATATGTGATTACAAAAATTGCAGCCTGAGTAGAGCTACGGCTGCCTTACTGCCCTAGTTACTTAAACTTCTATTAGATATGACCTGACAAGAGCTGCTGACCGGGCTTGCACAGAGAACACTTCTTATCTGATGAGAGGGAGCTGAAGAAGCTTTCATGGCCCCGGGTAGAAATATGTTGTCTGTTGTTTACAGAATCCACTTGTTGTTGTTGATTATCTGGTAGTTCCCGGTTTTTGAGACGGTTGAATTGGAAAGTTTTCAATGCTTTTTAAAAAAAGGGGGTTTGTTTTTTTTACGGAAAATTTCACTTGGGGTGGGTTTTTGGGGTTATTTGGTGTTAAAACACATTTACGGTAACGGCTCTGGGCTCTGGCGGGGGCCCGGGGCCTCCCAAAATAGGGGGGGGGGTTTTTGGGGACTTTCCTTTTGGCAAAAAAGGCAGGGAAAACCCCTTTTAAAGGGGGTTTGGAAGGGGAAGGTTTTTAAATTGGTGGGGGGTTGAATATTTTTGGGTTTTGTTTTGTAAAAAGGTTTTGAAAATTCAATGTATTATAACTCATAAATTAAACCCTTTGTTTTTAAAAAGAGGGTTTAAAAATTTTTCCCCCTTTCCCCCCCTTTTTTTCAGGGGGAGGGGAAAAAGTTTCGGGGCCATTGGCTAAAAGAAAGGGCTTTTTAGGGCAGCCCCTTTTTTCCTGATCTAGGGACACCCAGATTTTGAAAAGGGCCTATTTTTAAACAGCTTGAAATAAACACATTTTTCCCCGCCAGAGAGAAAAAAAAAGGGTTTCCTTTGTCTGCCCAGAGAGGCAAAAAAGTGATTGCCCCCTTGGGGAAAACAAAAATACCTTTAGCCCTTTCCCCCAGAAAAATTCGTAAACCCCCCCTATTTTTCATAATTCAAGCCAATCAGTGAAAACAGCCTAAACTGGGTAAAAGGGCCCCACCCCCCCTTTATTTGTTCCATGGGAAAAAGGGGGTCCTTTTTTTAAAAAGTAGTGTGTCAAATTTTTCCCTTCCCCCCGGGATTAAAACCCATCTTGTAAGGGGTTGGATTTTTCCCTTTTTTTTTCTCCTTTTTTTTCTTAAAAACTGTATTTGTTTTGGGGTCTTTATTGTTTTTTAATTTTTTTGTCTTTTGTAAGCACTGAAATCTTTTTAATATTAAAGGTAACTTTTAAATTCGCAAACTTTTGGTTGTTGCAGGGCCCCAAATTTCCCTTTTGAAAGGTTTTGTTTTTTTTTTTTCTCTTTGGGTAACTACTGAAGAGGCAGTGAGTTGCCCCTGTGAGCATTTTTTACGTGTTTTTTAGAAATCGGTGAGGCTCCCCTACCCTTCCGGCTGAGCCCTTTTTTGTTTTTTCTTTTGATTATTGAAGGGGAGGTGGGGGAGCGGAAAATTTTTTTGGGGTGCGGGCCCTGTCTTGGGGTTTACGTTTATGATTGATTTGCAAACCTGAGTGAAGGTGAGCTGGGAGGGGAATATAAGCCCAACCCCTTTTCCCAGGGGCCCCCCCCCAGTCACGTGCTGGTGGCGTGTACGGGGAAAAATTTGGGTGGCATGCGGGGGAAATTTTTCTTTTTATTGCAACTTAAAGTGCTTTTTTTTTTAAGAAAATTAAATTCCCCTGCATTTAAAAAAACGCGGCTGAAATCTTTTGTGAAGTTTTTCCACCGGTCTTACAAAAATTTTAACGCAGTGCTTATTTTTATTTGAAAACCCAACAATCAGTTTCCCCCTCCCTTTTTTTTCCTTTTTCTATTTTTTTATTTGGCAAAGGGTGCTTTGGGGAAAATTTGGCAGCCCTTTCAAGAAGAAAAGGGTAAAGAATTTTTTCCGTCAGCCTGTGGGGAGAGAGAGTTTATTGTTAAAAGGGGGGCAAAGAAAAGGGGCCCCAGTTTGATCCTGGAACTCGTGGAGCACAAAATCGGGCAGGGGGCCGGGAAAGCGGCCGTCAGGAAAAGCGAAACTAAACAACGCACAGGCCCCAATTGAGGGAGAAATGCGCCTGAATTTTAATTTCCCCCTGGGGCCCCCCCCGGCTCGCAGTCTCAGGGAGGAATGGGCTCTGCCCCTGGGCATGGGCTTTGCAGCAATTTGGCGCTTGTGACCCTAGTGTGCGCCTCCAACTTACCCTGAAATTTCCCAAACAGGCAGAAGAAAAGGGCTGCGGCAGCTAAAGGGGCAACCCAGCGAGAGGGGCCCGGGCTGAGGGGTAAAAGGCTGGGGGCGTCAAGCACCCGGAAAAAAGGAGGGGCCCCGGGGAACCCCCCGACCCGTAAAAGCAGCGAGAAGGCGGCTAAAGCGTCAAGTTTGGGAGGAGAGCGAAGGGGGCCTTGGAGCGCCCAAGCTAAAAGGGGGCCCCTTAAACTACACCCTTGGCACGACTTAAAAGGGGTGAGGCTTTGCCCCCCCGGCCCATGCCCAGGAAAACAAACCCTTGAAACCCACAACGGGAACATTTTCCCTGTGAGGGGAAAAGAATGGGGATTTTGGATTTTTCCCTACGGGGAAATTTGAAAAGACTTTTAGGAAATTTTTCACCCTTCCCCCAAAAGGGGAGTGGGCCGATATCTGACCCCGGGAAATTTAAGGGGAAAAAAGCCTTGGGGGTTTTTTTTCGGACCCCTACCAGAGAAAAGACGGGGACATGAGGGCCCAAAAAGGGGGGGCTCTGGTCACGAAATATAAACCTCCCCTCCGGAGGTGTATCGCGGGAAAATTTCGGAGTTCAAAAAAGGTCCCCCCTGACAGTACGCAGTTGGGGAGGCCAAGCTTAAGAGCCCCCCCTCAAAAACATTTGGGGGGAAAAGGAAATCTCTGTCCCCAAGCTTTGACGACCTGTTGAATTGTGATCAAGGAGCACCCTTTTCATATCTGTCCTCCCGATGTTTCCCCTTTAATTTTTTGTCGTAAACTGGAAGCCCAAAAACCCAAAGACCAGCTGACCGGCAGATTCCTTTTTAACCAACAGGAGGGCCAAAAAACCCCGGGAGCCCAAACCTGAGCCACCTGGAGGAGAGGAAACTGCGGGGGGTTTCCCCCTGCCCCTTTCCACACGACCCCCTGGACACCCCCCTAGAAATTTCCGCCGGGTCCCCAAAGGCTCACACCGGCCCCCTTTAAATGGAAAATGGGGCAGGTGTTTTATCGGGCAACCAAGGGGGGGCATTTTTAGGGGCCATTGTCCAGACAAGCGGGGACCCCCCCGATGCCCACGGGGCCCCCTGTAGCGGCCCCCCCCCATCTATCTTGTAACTGGGCCCTGCGGAAGGAGAAGGAAATAACCTTAAACCTTTGTCACCGGGGCAAAAAGAGTCGCCAGGGGCTTCAAGGACAGTGGGAGGGGGTGATGTTTTGGGCCGAAAGGGTGAGGGGCTTAAAATATTTTTTCCGGGAAAGCCATGACCCCTGACGGATTTGGCGGGGCCCCGCTTTGCTATACCCGGGTTTGGTGTGCTTTGGACTGGGGGGGGGCCGGGAAATTGAGAGAAGGGGGTTTTTTTTCTGAAATAGGGGCCCTTTTTCCATTTTAGGGGTACCGATTTTTGGGGGGAATTGAAACGAAATTTCGCCCCGGGGCTCCCCCTCTAAAAGAAACCCCAGAAAACCCCCAATTATGTTTCCCCCACAGAGTTTTGTCCCAAATACTTCTGAAACTCCCAAAGAGGGGGAAAAGGGAAAGAAAAAAAAGCGGATTTGCTTCTGAATAAATGCAAACTGATATGCGTAATGTAAAAAGTACTGTCCTAAATTCCCTCCTGTGCCCTTTGTCAAGAGGGCCCTGCAACCTCAGCTTTGTGTTTCGGGGCCCACCCCAAAGGGGTGCAATCCCCTGCAGAGTTTCCCCTTGCAGGTGGAAGAGTCTGCAGGCCCCCCCCCAAACCCCCCCCCTTCCTGCTGAGGAGAGGTCACACGCGTGGCCAAACACAGGGGAAACCCAGCTGCTGCCGGACCCCCCCCTCTGAAATGGATGTGCCCAAACCCGATAGCACCCCTTTCCCCCTATTTAAGGGGCCCTCCCCGGGACCTGGGGGAAAAAACTAAATTTTTATTGTGTTTTATGTATCCCAGCCCACAGAACTCTCAGAAAATGTTTTTGGACATTGATAACCTATCTCAGGGCCCGTAATTTTGGGGCCCCCGTATCTAAAACTTGCCAGCCCTGACTTGGACTGCTTGGACAATCAAAGATTTATCCCGCCGGGAGGCGTATCTCAAAAATGCCCTTTGGGCCCCTAAAGAAAGTAATCCCCAAAACCCGGGGTGTAACCAAATGTTGTTTGGGCAATCAAAAGTATTAAACCTGAGGGTGTGTCCCCCGATGGTAAAATGGGAGAGGGCCAAATTCCCCGAGTTGGTTTTTTTTATAGTACCCAACAGCTCAGGGGGTGTCTTTAATCCAATGATTTCCCTGTCAAAAACTGTCAAACATAGTAGAAATTTTATCCCAAACCTAATGTATGCTCCTACCTGCCCTGTAGGTTTTAAACCGACTCAAAGGGGGGGTAAATTTGGGGGCTCCCCCCAAAACTGTTGGAGCCAAGGCCAAAACTGGGGGGATAATCTTGCCAAGGTTATTCCGGGGTCTGAGGGGGGTAAGGGCTTTTTAACCCCCCGGGGGCAGAGGGGGATGGTCCCCCCCTGTAGCTTTTGATGTGTGCCGCCCAGCGGGGGTCCCTTCCCCAAAACCCCCCCTGTCTGATGGTTCAAAACAGAAGGGGCATTGGGGGTGTGGGAAGGCCGAGGGTCTCCCCCTTTCCCCGGGGAGTACAGAGGCGGGTCGGGGGGTGGCAGGTGAGCCAACCCCCACGCTCGCTCCAAAAGGGGGGGGTGTTAAAGTTTAAAATATTGAAAATTTTAATGATTATAACTCCCTCACTAAATCCGCAGTTAAGATGGGAAAATTTCCCCCTTCCCCCCTTCTTCAGGAGAGAGAAAGTTTCTGGCCTCTGGCTAAAAGAAAGGCATTTATGGCAGCCCTGGGTTTCCCCGTATCTAGGGCAGCAAAATCTGATTAAGGGCCCAGTTTTACGCTTGCAAATAAAAAACATCCCTTTTCCCCCCAGAAGAGGAAAAAAGGTTTCCTTTGTTGCCCAGAGAGGGAGTCCCCTTGGGGCCCCCCCTTTTGGAAAAAAAATTCCAATTTCCCCCCCAGAAAATTCTGTTAAAACCCCCCTACTTTTTATAATTCAAGCCAATTTAATGGACGCCCCCAACCCGGGGATTTTAAAAGGCCCCGCCCCCCCTTTTTTTCTGTGTCATAGCTACGGGGGCCCCTTTTTTAAAAATGAGCTGTGTCCCCAATTTCCTTACCCCGGGACCCTTGGGGAAAAAATTTGTAAGTGTGGAGTTTTTCCCTTTTTCTCCCCCCCTTTTTAAAATTTTAAAAAAAAATGTTTGTGGTGTGTGTCTTATTGTTATTATCAAAATTTTTTCTATGGGAAGCCACTTGAAATCATTTTTATTATTAAAGGTAACGGGAATTTGTAATCTTGTTGTTGCCGGACCCAAATTTCCCTTTTAAGGATTGTTTTTTTTTTTTTCTTTGGTAACTATGAGAGAGCAGTTAAATTGGGCCTGTGGCATTTTTTTACGTGTTTTTAAAAAATGGGGAGGACTCAGTACCTTCATGTTGGGCCCCTTTTTGTTTTTTTTTTTTGATTTTTTGAAGGGGAGGTGGTGGCAGCGGATAATTTTGGGGGGGGGGGACTGTCCCTTTTGGTTAAAGATTTATGCTTGATTTTTTACCCCGGTGAAAAGGTTGACTCCCAGGGATATAAGTCTACCCCATTAACCCGTGGCCCCCCCCAGTCACTGGGTTTTGGGGGGGGCGTGTACGTGACTTTTATTTTTATAAGTTTTTTGATTCAAAAATTTTATTTTACAGCTGATGCCAATTTTTGGGGCAATGGGTTTCCCCCCACAAAAAAATTCCGGTGTCACATTTTTTTTGGGTTTCGGTTTTAAAAGGTTGCACTGCATTCATGGTAGTCCTGAGATCAGCGTTCATTTTCTGACACTTCTCACCATTCTGAAATACCTTTTAATAGAGTATAGTCATCAAATGTTCTTAACCCCCCCCCCCCCCCCCCCCTGAAGGGGGAGCTTTTGCTTTTTAAATGCTGTGTCCCTCTAATAGGAAAAACAAAAACTATGGGCTTCCCAAATAATTTCCCACACCAAAAAAAGTACTTTGATTGAACTGTTTAAATGTTTAAAAGGGGCCCTTTTGTGACTGCCTAAAATAAAAAACATTTTAAAAGGGAAAACCCCCACCAAATATTTTTTTTTTACTAATTTTAAAAAAAAGACACGATTAAAAAATTCAATTTCTTCCCTAGCCATTTTTATTTTTGGATTGCAGATGTTTAAATTCTGTTTTCTGTATAGGGGCCGCCATCTAGTCTGAGTCACTTTTAACCACATTTAGAGAGATGCTTTACAGAAACTACATTGAAATAGGAGCCCGTGAACAGGAGCAGACCCACTGATTTCTATAGGAGCGTTTTCTAAGCACTTTCTATGAGGGATGGGGAGCGGAGGAGCTGTGACCATCTCCTATGGTGAATCCGATTTGTCTGTAAACATTTCACGTTTCAGTGTAATCCTGTTTTAAATGGGTTAAATGGCAGGGCCCGCTGAAAAATTTTGAGAGTGATATGGAACATTTAAAAAAAAAAAAAAAAACACACACAAATGGTGACATGCCCCAATAGTTTTGGTGTATTTTGCGCCAATAAAACTTTTGCTGAAAATAATCTCGATATATTTGAACTGTAATTTACCAAAACTAGGAGCATTATACACTGGGCACGACACATTGTAATGCGCTTAAAAAGGTGCATTAAATATAGTAGCAATGTATATGTATAGTAGCACCTCAATAACGCAATGCGCCTTGAAAGGCACATTACAGACACTAGCACTGATACGCTACGCGCCTCGATTGTGCATTAAGTTTACTATGCAAGGTGTACCAGACGGCAGATTTTTGAAAGGATTGTACTGTCAGGTGCATTTTACTCTGATTAAATGCGCCTAAAAACTGACACAGTGAAGCCAATTGACAGACATGTCGCCCAAAATTCTTAAAAATGTGTTTAACATCAAAACATGAGTTAAACAATAGGTAATTTATTAATGACATATTCTCTTTAAATAACTTCACTTTCAAGGGGAAATCTCAATATTGACTGCCTAACGTCAGCATGGGCCAGATCAAAACATTTTGGGGCAGACTCTGAACCACCCAGTTTAAAGGGGCCACTGTGCTCAAGCAATCTTTACACTATAAACTTAGTAGGGACTGTCTAGGGTTTTGCAGCATTGTCCATTCTATATTTGTCTACTGTAAAGCTTAAAATTAATTTTGTAGCACTAACCTGTAACGTTCCTCCTGAAGACATTGAGTCATATAGCTGTAATCTCTCTGTAGCTGTGATTTCAAGTCTTCCATTGAATCTTCAAGGTGGCTTTGTCCATCTTTAATTTCACACAATTCCTCCAAAATTGCATCAAAGCCTCCATGGTGACTATGATGATGTCCATCTAGAGTGTTTGACCTTGGGCTTCCAGGTCCTGCAGGTCCAGCCCCAGAGTTACTTCCTGCACCAGCTGACCCAGAAGTAGCACTGGAACACTCATCATCACTGCCATATTTAGGGCTTGGTGCCAAAGTTGCACTGCCACTTAGAGCCCTCGAGCCCCCCTGACCTTCCCCATCTTCTTCCATACCATCTTTTAAGTGTGGAATATTGTCAGCACTTCCAAATTTGTTTCGGATAAGACTGGCAAATTCTCTAGGCTTTGACACTACGGCAGTATGGGTGACCTGAGATAATCCAGAAAGGCCTCCCTTGACACCTTCTACTACTCCTCCCCCAAAACCACTAATGCCTGCTCGCACATTTGCGCCCACATCTTTTAGCCCTTGCTGCATGTCCCTCAAGACATCCTTTGGCTGTCGTGATATGCCATTTTGTTCAATCTCCTTCAGTTTCCTGTGATAATGTTCTAACTTCTTGTGCAACTGAGCAATTGTCTGTGCAGATTTCTGGTTCTTTTTCTCAAAAACCTATGATGAAATTACACAAAGAAGTAAAAAAAAATATTTAACAAAGGAAGCATAAACCAATATCACAATAAAACGCTGGAATATTTAAAGGAAGTTTCAGTGAATAATTTTATAGCATATACAAGAGATATATATCACTGCAAGTTATGAGTAGACTAATTCACCATATAGTAGAAAATAATAAAACATAACTTTTATTTGAATAATATTAATTAGGGATTTTACAGGGTGAGGAAAACAATATCTATTCATTGTCTTATAAACAGAGTTGGAGATATGGATATATATATTGTCACCCTTTCTGGACTATAAGGATTCCATCGAGTTTGAATAGTAACTGGATGTGGTGAGTCTATTGTCAATTTGACCCCTCTTTTGTAATTTATATGTAGATTTTTTCTGTGGAGCTTGCTATTATTCAAATATTTGTTATGTTTTATTATTTTCTACTATATGGTGAATTAGTTTACTCATAATTTGCAGTGATATATATATATATATATATATATATATATTATATATATATATATATATATATATATATATTATATATATATATATTATTTCATATGAGTTTCCATAAGTATTGGTTACTTGTTATTGGCAGTGATTTACACATACAAGAGATACCATGTATATGGAGGTAATTGGTTTTGAGGATAGACATGGATATAGAAAAAAAACAGAAAAAATGGGACATTGATTACTCAAAAAACACAGAAACAAGGCCATACTCACAGCTCAAAGGCTGGACTGAAAATTGATACCTGTTCATACAGTATGCAGAAAAGTCACAGTATAATACATGGGGAGATTGCACAAATGCAAAAATACCGATAAGACAACCACTCACACACCTTCTATGCATGAAGGGGGTGGTTTCTGGTAAGGGAATTGCATTTGTAGATAAGGCGATACAAAAGGGTGCCATTAATGCAGATACGTGTGGTGCACCATGCTGGCTTACAGCCTATTACGCCACTACTATTCGATTGGGCGGGCTGCCCAGCACGTTTTCGGTGTCCAACACAAAATACAGGCACCCTCTGCTCCCCAGTACTTTTAGGCAAAAAAAATTACATACTGGAAAAATATCAAAAATGAGGTATTAGTTAATACAGTGGCCACTATATGCAAGCTTGCAAGCCCCGTCAAGGCTCCTAAGTCCCTACACTAACAATTTACAGAAAAAACACAGAAAAATGGGACGTTAATTACTCAAAAAACACAGAAACAAGGCCATACTCACAGCTCAAAGGCTGGACTGAAAATTGAACCCAGTAAAGAGGCAACACTGGCCCCTATGTTACTTGGGAAAGATAAACAGGTGCAGCTGATTGCTGAGCAGTAGCTCACACACCCCACTAGGGGAACAATTAGACTGCACATAAAAGACATAGATATACCATGAAAACTATTCCATAGAAACCCCATAAAAGCACCTTTGGTCTGTATTTGCTGAATACAATTTCTAGTTGCTTGCTTGATATGTTTTGTTTGGTATGTGTTTTGGCAGTGGAATCTAATTCTCTGTTTTCTTTATTGTGTGCCCCTGTGCCCTCAATATTCCCTCCTTGTACTAGAAATATTAAAAATAGTAAATTAGCATCTTTTAGAAGAACAGTCACAATCCTGAGAAAAGAAAATGATTTTTGCCTTGATCGCAAAGTAGCTTGCAACTTGTTCACAAGTGCAAATTGCTGTGAAAGCAATTGTAATCTGATGAGTTTACAGCATCTCATGCTCTTTGCAGTGTTGCTGTAAAGCGCCAGCCCTGATAAGGGATAAATCGAAAATCAGACTATGATGGAGAATGACCTTATTGAAAGCCACCAATATGCTTTTCTCTTATTTAAAGATAGCAAAGTATCAACTTTACACTATGCCTTCTGGCAATACAATTGCCATGGATATCTGACCTAGGAACTAGTCCTTTTATATGCAGTTGGTAAGGAGTATATACCCAGCCTGGCAAGATTTAAATAAGTTTCTCACTTTTGACAACCCCTACTTGTTAGATGGGTCCTTTGACTATAAGTTGATTATAAGGTGTCCACACACTGGGACGCCTTGAAATATGCGGTAATTTGTTGGGAAATCTGGCACCAAGTGCACAGTTTCCCTGCAGCACCACCACAGGAGAAATTAGGCATTACACAATGCCCATTCACATCAGTAGGCTGCCTTTGTAATGCAGGACAGGTCCTCCAGAGTGAGATATGCTCGGAGCAGTTGCTCTTTAATATCGATAAGAGATGATGAACCTGAACAGAAAACCCATCATTATGAACTCATAGTTTTATAATAAGATTTATGAATTGTATATATTATAACTGGAGAACCCCTTTAAACCAGGCTTTTATTTATCTCCTATTGACTCATCAAGTATATTTGTGTAAGAATACATGTAAATGTAGACTCCCTTTCAAAGCGATGTAAACCAGCTAAAATAAGTAAGTATTGATTAACCGTTATCTTAAATTGTGTTCCTCCATAATACATAAAATTGTAGAGAATGTAGGCATTTTGTGAGGATTAGGCTGAATTTAGACAGCTAATTTCAAGATGCAGAATACCTGTTTGATGCGTGACGCCTGTTGTCGGTCTGCGTTATTAGCCAATTTTAGATATTCGGCAACGTTGTCATCTCGAGCCTCCTGCTCAATCTTAATCTGTTCCGTTATCTTGAGGATCTTTTGATGTAAATGGTCCATTGCGGCTTTGGTGCGTTGTGGATCTGGAGCCCCTTCCGGGACTTCCAGGCTGATGTTTCCCTCTGATCCGCCATGAAGTGCACTTGGGGGGAGACTCAGACTACTCAAATCCCCCTTGTCCTGCTGCTGAAGGTTTACAAGGAGACAGAAATCAAAATGTAAATGGCATGACTACAAACCAAACTTAAAAGTGGAATCCTACTACAAATAGAATTATTACTAGTTGTAGTCGGCTTTGAAACCTCTGCACAAAGTAACAATAATAACAGTACAATAATGTTAATGTTCAAAATAAAGAGGTAATCAATGAATGAGAATATCACACCATGAGTTTGATAAATTTGCTTCTGCTTGTATTCCTACATTCCTCCTATGACCTTGTCACCTATAGCCCTATCCTCACTTCATTCAGATAATGGTAAAGGTCAGGATCCCCATTAAGACATCTCTAGCTGCAGTATAAAACAGAGGACTGGAACATAGAGCTTATAATAAGACATGTGAGTTAAGAAGGTATCCCATAAACATTACGTATATTTCAAACATTACAAGAAAACGCTGGTACCTGACTGCGCTTCCTTCTCATGTCCTATTCACAGATTATGACAAATCAGAACAGAAAAAAAACAGAAGCTGTGATGGTGTCAGAGGCTCTTAACAAAAACTGCTGAACCAAGGAGAGAGAATTAGCGGAGAGGAGGAACTATTACAGTAATCTGGACAGCAGGAAATGAACTGGGTACATTGTCGCATAGTTCTAAAAAAAGCAGAGGAAAGGGTATGACAGCCTACAAACAATTTACTATGTCACACACCATCTAGATGTGGTATTTGTGAACAGAACCTCTTACAGAGGGGCTCTGACATCTCCCAACATGCCCATCTTAGTAATTCTTATGTCTGTGAAATAACAATTGTGAAGCAACTCCTCTTAAGACTGTGCTGTGCTGTTCCTCTGTTACTCTTTTTTTGAATATCACAAGGCATTATGTGAAAGGAGCTGAGAAGCTCTAGCGTCCTCTGTTGGATGTAACAAATCCTCAATTTGCTTTTGACCCACTGGCTCTTTGGAAAGCAAGAAGGGAAATTTAGCCAAGCCAGCATCACTCATCTATATACAGCCGTTTCGGGGTTTTGACCCTCATCAGTACAGAGCACAGTACGCAGCATCGCTCTGCTCTGTACTGACGAGGGTCAAAACCCCGAAACGGCTGTATACAGATGAGTGATGCTGACTTGGCTAAATATCCCTTCTTGCTTTCCAAATATCCAGTGGGTCAAAAGCAAATTGAGGATTTGTTACATCCAACAGAGGGCGCTAGAGCTTCTCAGCTCCTTTCCCATAATGCCTTGTGATATGCAAATACTTCGTGGAGTGCAAAAAGACTATTTCGAATCTCCACATGCCTATATAGGTGTTCTCCCTAAGGAGAGACCTTCCCTTTCTGAGCTACTCATTGCCTCCCACTCAGCCAAGCCAGTATCGCTCTGCTCTGTACTGACGAGGGGCAAAACCCCGAAATGGCTGTCTACAGATGGGTGATGCTGACTTGGCTAAATATCCCTTCTTGCTTTCCAAAGATCCAGTGGGTCAAAAGCAAATTGAGGATTTGTTACATCCAACAGAGGGCGCTAGAGCTTCTCAGCTCCTTTCCCATAATGCCTTGTGATATGCAAATACTTCGTGGAGTGCAAAAAGACTATTTCGAATCTCCACATGCCTATATAGGTGCTCTCCCTAAGGAGAGACCTTCCCTTTCTGAGCTACTCATTGCCTCCCACTCAGCCAAGTCAGAATCGCTCTGCTCTGTACTGACGAGGGGCAAAACCCCGAAACAGCTGTATACAGATGAGTGATGCTGGCTTGGCGAAATATCCCTTCTTGTTTTCTAAAGATCCAGTGGGTCAAAAGCAAATTGAGGATTTGTTACATCCAACAGAGGGCACTAGAGCATTTCAGCTCCTTTCCCATAATGCCTTAGGATATGCCGATGCTTCGTGGAGTGCAAAAAGGCTGTTTCGAATCTCCACACGCCTATATAGGCGCTCTCCCTACGGAGAGACCTTCCCTTTCTGAACTCTTTTTTGAAATATGAGTCAGGGGTGTGTCCATGCACATACTGCCTCTGTCATCACTGACTGGACAATGTCAAACTATGCAGGGACACAACCCCAAGTGGTAACATCTAGTTGACAGATTCAGCAATACATTTCTAGAAGGAATAACAGATGAACAGCACAACACAGAGTTATAAGAGAAGATACTTTTTATGATGTTATTTTATAAAAAACACAAGTATTTACTAAAACACACGTCAGGTATGGCCACAGGTGCAAGTGGAAGTCGCATCAGAAAAGACCCTTTCAGTTAGCAGCCCTCAATGTGATCAGCCAGTCTAAGGGCTTGTCCCCACGGCACAGTTTATTTGTCAGTTTTTCAGACGGTTTGCGGTTTTACAAACCGTTTGAAAACCAACATTCAACACCCCCCCATAGACTTCAATAGAAAATCCGTGCAGCAGTCCCCACTGCATGGATTTTCCGCCGGACGGTTTTTTTTACACTGCCGGTTTTCGGGCAGAACATTTGGGTGCAAAGGGGGATGGCTGAATCCGCAAACGGCAGACAAAAGCCGTCCCCCGTGCGTGCCAACAAAAAGACAAAATACCAGTCGGGAAATCCAACCGGTATTTGGTCTTTGCCGTGTAAACGCACCCTAAGACCCCCCCTTCAAGTAGCCAATTTTGACAGCCAGACAGGAATTCCCAAACATATTACGCTTTATGATCTCATGTGCCTTACTTTAAATGAATCATAGATTAAAAGGCTCTATATTGTGTCTGGCGTCCTATTTGCCGATTCAACCATCAATACTTCTGGGAAATTTTGGCTTGCTTTCTTAAAAAGCATCAAAATACTGAACTGTATGGTTTTTGACCAGTAACTGTAAAATGCTACAAAATGTACTATGTAAATGTTATATTCTCATTAATATTCATTAGGAGCTCTGCTTCTCCATGTCAATAGCAGAACAGCCTAACATTAGCAAGCGACAGATGGTTTTTTGACACTAGGATTGTAGCTGTAACAATTCAGCATATCTAAGAAAATAGACTGATGGAAAGGTTTTCCATTGCTTTGGAACAATGAGATTATTACCCTGACCAAAAGCTGCAGGCCCCATTGCCTTACCGTCTATGGGCACCTTTATCCAGCAGTCCTAAGAAAATCCCATGAAATAGCATAGAATCATCTTTCTAGACTCACCTATAAACATACAGTATCTCACAAAAGTGATTAATATACCGCTCACATTTTTGCAAATATTTTTTCATGGGACAAGTATACAGGTTGCCACTTGAATCCTCTTCCACGACGTCATCACAGATCACAAGCTAGTGGATGTTAGAGACCTTGCGCTCCTCCACCTTCTGTTTGAGGATGCCCCACAGATTCTTGGCTAGTCCAGCACCTTTACCCTCATTTTCTTTTGCAAGTCAGTGGTCATCTTGGAGGTGTGTTTGGGGTCGGTATCGTGTTGGAATACCGCCCTGTGGCCCAGTTTCGAAAGGAGAGGATCATGCTCTGCTTCAGTACATGTTGACATGGTTCTCACAATACACTGTAGATCCTACACTCCCACCACCATGCTTGACTCTAGGCAAGACACAATTGTCTTTGTACTAACCTGGTTGCCGCCAAACATGCTTGACTTCATCTGAACCCTATAAGTTGATCTTGGTCTCTTGGTTCTAGTAATCCATGTCCTCAGTATGATAGTCTTCAGAAAACTGTGGATCATCTTTAGAAGAGGCTTCCTTCTGGGATGACAGCTATGCAGACCAATTTGATGCAGTGTGCGGCGCATGGTTTGAGCACTCCCCCAACTCCCACCCCTTTAACCTCTGCAACAATGTTGGCAGCACTCATGTCTGGATATGATACTGAGCATGTGCACTCAACTTATTTTGTTGATCATGGCGAAGCCTGTATTGAAATGGAACTTTGTCTTGTTAAACCACTGGTCTTGGCCACCGTGGTGCGGCAATTTCAGGGTGTTGGCAATAATCTCGTAGCCTAGACCATCTTTATGTAGAGCAATAATTCTTTTTCAGACCCTCAGACAGTTCAGGTGCCATGTGGAACTTCCAGTGACCAGTATGAGAGAGTGCGAGAGCAATAACACCAAATTTAACACACCTGATCCCCAATCACACCTGAGACCTTGAAACGCTAATGAATCATAAGACACCACGTAGGGAAAATGGCAAATTGGGCACAATTTATTTTGAGGGCACACCAAATTTACACTGTTTTACAAGTTGTATACTGATTACTTTACATTGTACCAAAATATCTTCAGTGTTGTCCCATGAAAATATGTAATGCAGTATTTACAAAAATGTGAGCGGTGTACTCACTTTTGTGAGATACTGTACATGCCAAGTTGAGCACACATATCATGTCTATTTCTGTTGATACAAGGAGATACACTCTTGTCAGTCACGTCCGGCAACGCTTATCTCAGCGGATAAAGACCCATGCATGCTAATGCCTTGCCAACCCCTTTTTCCTTTAACGCAGACATTTCAGGACTTTTGGCTGGCCCCATGCACATAAGAATATCAATTAATTCCACCATTAGCAACAGGAGCAACAGACAATAATCTAATGTCCAATAATCTATATAACGTGAGAATTGTGAACAGTTATACAAAATTGCATTTTTGATAGGGTTCAGATCAGGGGTGCAAAACATAAGCATATACCTTCTTTTTTTTTTGTTGACAATTTAGCCTATATATTCAATATATAGTAGTTCTACTACATTGTGATATACATTATATTGCTAACTACTTTCCACTGATGCCATTCAAATAAATAGCATGCTCTATTAGGCTGTGGTACCTAAATTATAAAAAAAAAAAAATATATATATATATATATATATATATATATATATATATATATATAATATATATATATATATATATATATATATATATATATATATATATTATATATATATATATATATATATAAAGACAAATCAGAAAATACATCAAACTATACAAAGGAAATCTTTCCACTAAAAACTGTATAAATAGTACTTAATTATTGTCCACTAGGATATACAGTATGTGAGGATTTTGGTGTCTTTTTAACTCTCTTTTTGAAAGTATGAATGTACAAGGTAAAAGCAAGTTACAGTGCATGTCAGTCATTAGAAGGAATACAAATATGCTGAAAATAAGTCCAAACAATATTATAAGAATAGAGAAAAACAGATGACATAGTCATAAGCTGCAATCAATTAATGCATGTACAGGTATCATAGTTGTCAAAAGATCAAAAAAAAAATATATATAATCTTCGGAATGATGATAGAAAAAAAAAAAAGCAATTTTTTTTCCAGTAAAAGAGCAGGCTCCATGGTAGAAACCCAATAGACCCATTGCAATAGGTGTACTTTATAAAACAGGTCCGGTTCCACCTCCGCGATGGAGGTTCCGAATGGGATATCCAATGCAGATGCGGACCAAACAGAAGATGGGAATAATAATGCAGCTGTCTATGACCTTTCCACACACCTCACAATCTTTTATCCCCTCAACCTAATCAAGGTGATGTTAGAGATTGTGCAGTGTAAAAAGTTTGTGGAAAATTGCAACAAGCACCCCATACTTTATGAAACCTGTTTGAACAGCATCTACTTTTATACGTTTACAAATTGTAAACTCCTTCACATGAATAGATGGCGGCCTTCAACCCAACCACCATCCTAGCAAGGAATATCGACTCCATGAGGAAGATCTGAACATGAAGATGCCAAATGTTCCGATCAGGAATTCCAAATAAGCAACCTCTGGGATGAGAGGAACAGGAGTTCCTAAAATCTCTGAAAGGAGATCGACCACCTCTCTCTAAAAACTCCAAACAAAAGAACAATTCCAGAGCATTTGTCAGAAGTCCAAAGTGTCCTCTGAAAATTTCAGTTACAATTGTTGGTTTTTTTATGTTAGGTTTCCTTTGCAATGGGTCTTAAGAAGATACCGTGTTTCCCCGAAAATAAGACAGCCCCGAAAGTAAGACATAGCAGAGATTTTGTTGAATTCCCTAATATAAGGCACCCACGAAAATAAGACATAGCGGAAATCATTGCTGCAGCTCCCCATACACAGGGCTGTCCCTAAGGGTGGGCAGAGAGAAAGGTGAGGGGTGAGGGTGGGGGCAGGTGTTCCCAAGCCCCACTCACCCCGAGAAACGGCCCTGGGACATATTATTGTAGAAGAGTTTTGAAGGACCTGTGCAGGGAGGTCATGTGACTGATGTCACCACAGGTCCCGAACATCCCAGGACAGGAGACAGTATACAAGTAAGTGAGGGATGGAGAGAACAGAGCAATGACACAAACATCTCACAGGATGGCTGATGGGGCATGCTGGAACGTCTAGTTCTACACATCCCAGCATGTCACATTTGCCATCCTTTGAGATAAGTTACTGCAGCTTTTTTTTTTTTTTTTTACACACACACACACACACACACACACAAGCACACGTATAGCATGCTATAATTTATTTGTGGAAAAATAAGACATCCCCTGAAAATAAGACATAGTGCATCTTTAGGAGCAAAAATTAATATAAGACGCTGTCTTATTTTCATGGAAACAATGTAGCATGCTAAACCATACTATCCGGTAAAAAAAAAAAAAAAGAAACCTGAACGACGTACATGCCACTTTTTGAGAACAAAACAGTAACCTAGGTTGAAGGGTTTGGACATTCCACCTTCTATCCTATAGTGCTGGCATTCCCATCCCCAACATGGTAATAAATCTAAATCTCTGGATCAACAAGCTAAGATCTATGTAGAAGATTCTCCAGAACTTACCATATATTTGGTTCATGGACTCCTCTATGTCATACTTTGGTCACTATCGGTTGCATTACCCTTCTCTACATAAATATGACAACTTGTATGGTTTACACCATAGAACTGTACTTACAGCGGCTGCAATTAGAGGATTTACAAGCTGCATCTTCATAGCTCCAGGCTCAGCTGGGAATATTTCTGGCAATAGCAGACCCAAAGGACTTGTGCACAGAGCCTGTCCAAGTGCTCCCACAAACGGCAATTCTTCTTCTCCCTCCCTCATGAAGACCCCCAAGTTAAGGAACAAACAAAGATAACAGATGGCTAAAAAAGACAGTGTTTGGGAGAAGATGATAATGTCAATGATAGTGGTAAACCATGAAATAATATCAAGTGTCAATAGGATTCTATAGTAGCAAGGCAGTGGGCATCTAACCCTGGATCACGTAGGACCAGATGGAGAACATAAAAGGGAAGCATCGCTCCGCTGCAGAAGCCATGCTCTAGCATTCTGTTCCCAGCCCGGACAGATCAGCTCGGTTAACATGGAATGTTTATTTCCCAGCATTCATTGCCAATCAATGGACATCGCATGAGTGATTTATCAGCCTTCAGGGAACGCTTGGACACAAGGACACAACTGTTCCCTCATATTGATCAGGATCAGGGACATCAGCTGGCAACATTTTCAGGATAAACACAGCCCAAGTGGTGCCAACATTTAAATACACTGCACTGGCATTTAGCTGCGGGGTCAGTACATTTGTGCATGTTGTGTCTGGTGCACCGCAGCCAAGCATAGAGAACTACAGCATCAGAAGATTCACTTTATTCTCACCACATTAATTAGCTTTAAAGGGTTGCTCTGGGACCGATCAATGCTTGTTCATCTGTCGGGCTATGAGCAAAAATAGAAGATAAACCTCATACTTCCTAGACGCTCCCATTCACTCCCGGTCCACTCACCCAGGCTTAAAGGGGTTGTCTCACTACTTTGATTCATCTTACCTCAGTCCTGTTTTCTTGGTTTCACTTTGAATTCAGGGGCGTGTTTACTGGTTTCTACTAGGCTAGCCTATCAGGAGAGATCAAACAGGTCTGTAGCTATAGCGACCTGAGGAGCTAATGCAGCCAACACAAGAGGCGATATCTCAGAATAGGTAGGACACTGTTAATGGACATATATTGCAAAGTGACTTGTTTTTACAAGATCTTTAACATAAAAAGCAATCTTTGTAGTGAGACAACCCCTTTAAGCAGTGAACGTTCATTGTTCACGTGACTGCTCCAATCAATCACAGGCCACAACGTCAAGTGCCATCTGTGGCCTGTAAATGGATGGAGCGGTCACACGAACTATGAACATTCACTACTTCAGCCTGGGTGAACAGATCGGCAGCTGGGAGTGAACGAGCATTGATTGGTCCCGGAACACCCCTTTAAACATGCAGGCAAAGTTTTATACAGATCACCACTAATTACACTGTGGTTCCGATTTTGCTTTCTTTCAAAGCTAGAATAGTTCTTATTTCCTGCTTGTGTACACCTGGGTGGTGAACAGACTGGCAGCCGGGAGTGAATCAGTAGCACAGGCTCTGTAGCCTACTAACTTACTGTTTAAACCCTCCTATTAGCAATTTCCATCTAACAGGATCAGCTATCAATAATAAAAAGACTTTGCCTTCTCAGTGGAGAGCTTGACTAAGGTCCCTGTAGAGATAAATGACCACCACCTGGATGATTAAAGGGGTTGTCTCACTACAAGGAATGCTTTTTATGTTAAAGATCTTACAAAAAACAAGTCACTTTGCAATATGTGTCCATTAACAGTTGCCTACCTATTCTTAGATATCCCCTCTTGTATGGGCTGCATCAGCTCCTCAGGTCGCTAGAGCTACAGACCTGTTTGATCTATCCTGATAGGCTGCCAGCACAGGCTGCCTGATAGGTTGCTATAGCTACAGAACTGGCTTCTACTGCAGCCTATTTTAGGGTTCTTTAATGGGTCCACCACTGATTTAAAAGGACACTACTTTCAGTATGTGACACCAAAGACGTAGCCATCTTCCCTAGAACTTATTTGCCCTAAAAATATAAAATTGGACACACAACTATATAGTCAGAAGTTACCTCCATAGCCAATTTTTTATATATTTTTAGAAATATATTTTCAAGTTTATTGCAGTGACCATTTTGCAACACTGACAAAATGCAGCCATCTTGCTTTTTAAAAACAGAAAAACTGTAATTTTTCTACTAATGCTAAGTTGATGACAAAACAATAAGTTTCTGACTATATTTTAAATTCATAACCAATATGAAGACAAATCAGAAAAAAATAACTATATTTTAGTATGCAAAAAAATACCAAATTACCAAATTTTTGGCTACTGCTGACACGGACATACTAATTTACGGTTATGATTTATGTTTTGAGTGGAAAACATCTTTAAAGGCATTTGTGTGATTATAAAATTCCATTTGAAATATTCTATTAGAAAATTCCAAATTAATAGAAGGCGAGTCCTCCTCCCGGGAGTTTGATCTGGAGCGGGAGTAAAAAACGGACACGAGCTATCCATACTTGACATGCGCAGCCCATTCATTTCAATGGGACTGAACAATACACAGTGCAAGGGAACTGAGTAGTTGCCGCTGGATTACTCCTCTGCTCAACGTTGATCACCAGGGGGTCTCAGCAATAAGACACACTGTGATCTGATCATCGCTGGGATACCTTTATAATAAAATGGGACTTTTCAAAGTGGATTATTCCTTTTAAATGGCTATTATCATCTCAGACATCTATGGCATATCAACTGGATGTGCCATAAATGTTAGGTGTGAATCCCACCTTGAGAAAGAGGGGACCCTTATGCGTAGCCACCTTTGCATTCTCTTTAGCTGTGGCACAAGTGAAGATGGGGAGAAAGGAGGTCCCCATTCTTGAGATAGCTGTTGATATGCCATAAATGTGTATAATACCCCTCTAAAGCGGTTTTGTCACTAAAAATATTATCTTTCAACATGTAGGGACAGGTAATTGAAGATGTCTTCTAAATACATTGGTGTTTTGATTTTACCTTGGCCATGAGATAAGAGAGATTTAAAGGGGTTGTCTCACTTCATTGATTCATCTTACTTCAGTCCTGTTTTCTTGGTTTCATTTTGAATTCAGGGGCGTGTTTACTGGCTTCCATTAGGCTGCAATAGAATCCAGATCTGTAGCTATAGCAACCAGTGCTGGCAGCCTATCAGGAGAGATCAAACAGGTCTGTAGCTATAGCGACCTGAGGAGCTGATGCAGCCCATACAAGAGGGGATATCTCAGAATAGGTAGGACACAGTTAATGGACATATATTGCAAAGTGACTTGTTTTTGCAAGATCTTTAACATAAAAAAACAATCCTTGTAGCGAGACAACCACTTTAACTGTTCTGAGTGCACACAGGTTTCTCTGGTTACTACCCATATTTTGCCTCCTAATTAGACAAAGGACAGGAAGTGATGTCACCATGGAAGGAGCTCAGTCCAAACAAGACCCATTATCTCTAACAAGATTAGCTTTCGTTTAAAGATAAGCAATTGTTTTTACTTCTCAGAGCAGGTGTAGCCTTGCTTACTGAAGATTAAATCTCCTGCACTTTGTCTCTGTAATGTCTCAGCTAGTAACAGAGAAGCTAAATGTTAATCGCTGCTATAGAACCACCCACAGCCTGGCTAGACCAGAGGGAAAGAAAAGGTGGCTGTGAAACTGCATGGTGAGAAGACCCTTTAAGACTACGTTAAAAGGACAGATTTTAACAAGGAATTCAAGGTGGATTTGCATTAAATTCCTCAATAAAATCCTCTTGTATTTCACTTGAATATCCAGTCTGTGCGGCAGTTTACACAGTAGTTTTGTTTACTGAAGATTAAATCTCCTACACTTAAAAGCGGTTGTCGCGCTACAAAGATCAGCTTTCAACATGTTGGGATCACTAAATGAAGACGTTTTCCAAATATATTGCTTTGTCCATATTTTTTTGTTGAAGAGCTACAAGTGATTTTATCACCTTCTAAGGGCTTTCTAGCTTCCCAAGTGACCGACCTGTGTACTTCTCCCCCCCTGCTGTTTGTTCTATCTGATAGCAGGTAATGAAGTCATCACACAGGTAGAAGCAGCACTGAACTCCAGACAGTGAGAGCTTGTTTGTTATCTGATTTTTCAGACAAAAGACTAATTATTTCTGTTTACTTTAACTCAGAAGCTTCCCTGGTCCTGACAACATGAGATTTATCTAATTAGCAGAAGTCTGAATACACTGAGCTCATATGCTAATTACAGACAGCTTGACCAGGAAGTGACAGAGCAAAGCAGCATTATTTCATTCAGGCATCCTATGAAACTTTGAGATGAGACAACCCCTTTAAGTCTTTGTAATATCTCAGCTAGTTACAGAGAAGCCAAATATGTTAATCACTGCTATAGAATAACCCACAGCATGACCAGCCACAGTGAGTGAAAAGTTACCTGTGATTGTAAAACTGCATGGTGAGAAGACCCCTTTAAGCTCATTGCTTCTTTTGTAATAAGAAGGGTATATAACTTTTGTTCCTTTATATCTATCGAAACTGGTAACTTTGTTTAATAAAAGTAATATCTACAAGCAAGATATGTAAACACATTCATTTTGCTAGTCTAGAGGTAACTAACAGCGGGAATTCTGCAGAGTACTGGGAACGAAGAAACAGGATATTGCATTCCACTCATTATGGGGCAGTATACAGGCAGCTAACACCATTCCTTAAAACCACTTCAGCCACCAGATCAGAAATATCATATCCATTACTACAGCATGAAGAAACGTGGATCAAGAAAACACAATAAAATGTCACCTTAAAGGTGATAACTTACGGGCAGTTGGCCCATAGTATCTGGACACAGATGACTTCTACTCCACGGTCTGGGCTGGACATGAAGAGACTACAAATCAAAGGTGAGGGTGGACACTGACAAATCCCAGCACTGTCAAACAGCCCAACAATGGAAGGATACTGGTTGAATACTGCCACCACTTCACATGGTACACCCAGGTAGAGCTGGCTGCTAGGGTATGCAGGTCAGTTTTGTAGAGATCAACTCCGTATGAGCGATCCTCTTACATGTTTAGCCTCGCCCAGAGGAGGGAAGGCAACAGCTGGTATAATGGTGACAAGCGCTTGTAACACTATCCCATGTCTCACATGCCGATGCCTGACTGCCGCATATACCCCATTCAACACCCGTCTCACTGCGTCAAGAAAAGGTAGAATCCCAGGCCACCTTTCACCTCAATGTTTCAGCTTCTTATTAAGATACGTACTGTAGGGTTTTATTTTAATCTGTATGACTGCTGGGCTTGACGGTCTAAAGGCGATTCCTTTAGTGATATTTAACCACAGGAGCTACATTAAAGGGGTTGTATCATTTCATTGAATGTTCTTAATAATGGTCAGAATAAGGGGACAGTTTAACGAGCAACTTTGCAACTTGGATGTCATTAGCAAAGCTGTCTTGTATGCACAGTATGGCCTCGTTCACACGGCTTATTTGTCCGCGGATTGGCGCCGTACTCCGCGCCGGATTTGCGCTTCATTACGGCGCCAATCCATCTGAGTCATTACGGTAATCCACTGCTCTCATAGAGAACAGTGGATTCCGTCGCTCCTCCCCGCTCGGCGAATCCGCCGCGGTGGGAGAAAGTGACATGCACATTATTTACGGCGCGGACGCGCTGTAGATAATAACAGTCTATGGGGCCGGGGAGCGTCCCGCCCCCGTCCCGCCCCTTATTCACGCCGGATTTGCGAGCGCAATCCGGCTCACAAATCCGCCGCGAATAAGCCGTGTGAACACGGCCTATTCCTTATCTTGTGTTTGTTTACACTGATATCCAGTGCTGGTCGGATCCCTCCTCCTTGCATTTCACTAGCTGAGACCTCATTTACAGTCTGTTCGGCCCCCGGTCGGCTGTATTCACGGAGTTTGCATTCCTGTCTTTCACTCAAAGTAAGGGACCGGCACATTTTCACTCTGCACAGCCAGAAGAAACAGATTTACACTGCAGGGCTTCTATAATCTGGAAACAGCACAATTGTGTGTCGATCACTGCCTTTCCTGCATAGAAGGGAGATCTGTGCCGTTCATAGAAAGCTGTAACAAATCTCCAGCTGTGAGAGGAGAAGAGATCAGTGTTCAGTCTAGATTGAATGCATCCTGTGGTATGTATACAGCTCTTATAAATAAGATGGATGGGGAGAGACACAGTGACATGTGGACTCAGACAGGGGTGGGGGGAGTCTCGGGAGCCAGCATGAACAGTCAAGGGGGGGATGATGTCACCCTGCTGGGAGGGGAAGAAACGACCCTGCATTTCTAGAGTTGAGAAGCTGAGACCAGTATGAATCAGCCGAACTAAAGAAGCGATACATCCCCTTTAATTAACATATTGATAAAAGGTTCAGGCAGTGTCAGTTCTGCATTGACAGAGGTTGGATCTACTTTCTGTGGCGCTTGTATGTATGATAACATTGACTGGCTGAAACATGGCTAACCTGCAATAGGCACGATTTCTGCACCGCTCTGCCCCTTAAGCCGAATGCCTGAAAAATATTTAAAGGGGTTTTGCCACAAAGTAAGTTCCTTACCTCTTATCTGCTCAGGAGAGAAGATAAACAAAGCATGCTGAGTCAGAGGGAGAGGGGCTGAGAGAGAGCCAGGGAGCGTCTTCAATGTTTACTGAAATAATTACATTACAACCAGTGGATTCTCTATACAAAAGACACAGGCTCATTCACTGCTTTTTCTCCCCAGTCCCTTGCAAGCTCCTTCATGTTCCCGGTCATCAGATAAGTAGTGCAAACACGCAAGCGTGGCCAGATCAGCTCCTGTCAGTGTCCTGGTCGTGTCTAATGTAAACTGTCAGGAAACTAAGGCGGACTGAGCAATGTTGTAGCTCTCAGAGGCTTCACTTTTTGTAATGAAATATATTTAGAAACGTGATTAAATACCCATTTTGGAGGATCCCACATCAACATTACATCGTGACAAAACCCCTTTAAAGGGGTTGTCTCACTACAAGGATGTTAAAGATCTTGCAAAAACAAGTCACTTTGCAATATATGTCCATTACCAGTGTCCTATCTATTCTGAGATATCCCCTCTTGTATGGGCTGCATCAGCTCCTCAGGTCGCTATAGCTACAGACCCTTTCAATCTCTCCTGATAAGCTGCCAGCGCTGGATGCTATAGCTACATACCTGGCTTATACTGCAGTCTTGTAGAAGCCAGTAAAACACGCCCCTGAATACAAAATGGAAACAAGAAAACAGGACCGAGGCAAGATGAATCAATGTAGTGAGACAACCCCTTTATTGACCAGTACATTTTTTTTTTTGCCTCCTTGCGTTTCAGCAGTCGTAACTTTTTTATTTTTTCAATAACATAATTGTATGAGACCATGTTTTATTTGGGACAAGTTGTACTTTTTGGGGGAATAGTTTAAGTTCACTTGTAAATTATTGCAGAATTTTTTAAAAATATTTTGCAATTTCTTTTCAAATTTTTTTTTTTTTTACATTTTTATTATTTACACCATTCACTTTTCACACTTAATAACTTGTTACATTAATTCTACAGATTATTAAGGTCGTGTGGATACCTAATATGTGTATGGTTTTTTTGTGTGTGTAACGTATGCACAATTATTTATTTTTATTTTTTTATTCCTTTTTGTCTACACTTTTTTTTTTACACTGGGTAATGTATTAGCATATTCATATATGCTAGTACATTATAATCTCTGTCAGTCTGCCCTGATCGCTGACTTATTACACAGACAGCCCTGGGGCTACTCTAGCCATTCCCTGGGCTCTGTCGGTTCACCGGAGTCCTTATCACCCGACAGAGCAGGGGAAAGCCCTTTGAATACGCTGTGATCAAGAACCGGAGCAATCAAAGGGGCGCCGGGGAGCGAAGGTTTCCCCTGCTCCCCGGCGCTTGCAGAGGCTACGATGGGGGCAGGGCTGTGAAATAAAAAGCAGCAAAAATCCTGACCTGACTCCTTAATAAGGTTATTCCATTGTCATTGATTAGCTTTAAACATGTAGACGACGGCAAATATAGATGTACTGTTTCTGATTATTCCCGCTAGTGTAAGCGAATTATATTCTGCAATGACGACAACTTTCTGCTTAAACACCAGCTGTCCTTGCTCTAACAAACTGTAGACGCATTGGCCAGGATGGCGACGTCACTCCCTGCTGTGTCTTATCAGTAGAACACGAGCTTGTTTATGTTTCTTACTGACTGGCTTTTACTCTTTAGAGCTCTGTGCACTGCTGTTTAGATACCTCCATCACTAATGTCCTTCTAACAGGCTAGGAATAGCAGAGGTGATATGCCAATCACTAAACAATGCTGTAGACCCATCTACACCCTAACCAGGAAGTGATAGCCTGAAGCTGGATGTAGCTCTGTCAAACAGCATGGTGGGAACACCCCTTTAAGAGATAGTGGAAGTCCTGCTGACCCCATCCATGATTGACAGCTTTTCCTGTATCAGATTTGTATTTTTTTTTGGTACTGCTTTAAATGATATAACCCTATATATTACGGAGCTCAGCTACTCTACCTCTATATCATCCTGCTCTCTGATAGGGCAGCACAAACCAGCATGTCATCAGTGCTCATTGGAGTACACAGTTGGGCACTTTGGCAGGGATCCAAACTACTCGTATTATAATCTGCCACTGCTCAGAATGGTTGTATGGTGTGAATTCTCTGTTTCACTATGGCACCTAGAAACCATAGGTACAATCTTTCACTCCTTTTTACAAATAAAATCAAAACCAACAAAATTGTAAAGTGTGTGCAACCTGTATACCCGCATATTTCCATTAGGGACCAACAGGAAAGTACAAAGTTTAAAAAAAAAAATATTTTACTCATTTTCATTGAAGCTTAAACTATGGTTCACACTTTAATGCCTCATTCACATCAGAAACTATGTTTTATTTGTAGGGCAAAACAGCATAATCCACTACAATGTTCTATCTCACAAATAAAATACATACAGATGTGTAACAGACCAAACAGAGTCAAAAGAAGACTACATTTGTCCTATGGATATGTTGTGGATACAGCTGAATTCCTTTTTGCAGGTATATAGCCATATTAAGGGTATGTTCACGCGGCGTATTGCGGCGCCAAATGCGTGCGCCAAAATCCGCTAGGTGATTTAGAAGAACACACTGGCCACCATGTACTTCTAAAGTTAGATTTTTTTTTATTGATTCCCCTTGTCATATACAGCTCTGAAAAAAAAATTAAGAGACCACTGCAAAGTTTTCAGTTTCTCTGATTTTTCTCTTCAGTGGTATGTATTTTTGAGAAAAATGTACATTGTTATTTTCTTATATAAACTACTGACAACATGTCTCCGAAATTCAAAGCAAACAATTTTGTATTTATTTGCAGTAAATGAGAAATCTTCAAAATAATAAAAAAGAAGCAGTGCTGTCAGATCTCAAATAATATGAAAGAAAACAAGTTCATATTCTTTAGAAACAATAAAACTAATGTTTTAAGTCAGAAAGAGTTCAGAAATCAATATTTGGTGGAATAACCATGATTTTTTTCATTTAATTTCCTTTTGGCCTATTCCTAGCACTTGTTTTGCCATCCAGCTTGTCCTATTGCAAGAGGATTGGGAAGACCACAGCAGTGTTTTTTATACTTTCCTTCATTACATAAGATTTGGTTCCGGTGATCACCTAATCAGAAGCACATTAAGTAGAATGAGGTGGACTTTGGTTGGAATTCAACTGACACTGGAATGGAATGGCTGTCAGACATGCAGAGATGCTGATTCTTAGAAAACTGTGCAGTGGTCTTTTAATTTTTTCCAGAGCTGTACTATATGTTCTAATCTATATGTCATGAGCAGTGTTGCAGCCCCAGTCCGGGCTGCGGGCGCGCTCGTCCCTCTGTGTCCCCTTCCCCGGGGTGAGCGGTGCCGCAGTCCGCACGTCGGGCCGCGGGCGCACTCGCTCCCTCGGGCGCACTCACTTACCTCGCCGCGCACCTGCTTCCCCGCGTCTGTCTGGCCGGCGGGCGCGCAAGACCCCGCTCCTTAGGAAGCGCGCACGCCGCCTTTCTAAGATTTAAAGGGTCAGCGCGCCGGCAATTGGTTTTGCCCGCCGCTGATCCTATATAAAGGCTCCACCTCCATTAGTACCCTGCCGAATCCATAGCGCCCTTGACCTATGAGAGGAAGCCTTGTCTTGTTCCAGTTAGTCGTTCCTGTGTACCAGACCAGCCAGCTTATGTCCTTTGACTCCGAACCTTCGTTCCCTGCCCCGACCTTCTGGCCTGACCACGACTCCGACTACCGTTCCGGTTCTGCGCTGCACCTCAGCCGCCTCTACAAGCAAGCCCCAGCAGGGGTAGCGACCTGGTGGAATCCCGCCGCGGCGAGGGCTCTGGTGAAAACCGGAACCCACTAAGATTCCACTCCCTGGTGTGGTCTGTACCACCGCTTGCGGCAGTCCAGTGGATCCACTACCCCAGCTCGTTACACTATGTCTTGTCTGATGCCGTTTGTCTGTGTTTATTTAAATTGTCATTAATATTTTTATTATACTAATAAACTTTGTTGAATATCATTTTTGTCCATATTTATTCCCTATGTATATGTACCTTTTATATAGTTGGCTTACTTTATGCCACTAACCGAGTTTTGTCACACGGCATTGCACGCTAAGTCACACCTCATTACTGAGACCGCACCACTCTGGTCCGACAAGGAGCAGAAGTGCCTCGCAAGGATCTAAAACTCATAATTGGTGCTGTACAGCATGTACAATATTATTTTTGCCGCAAAATACACCAGAATTCAGGTGCAACTGCCTTGATAAATATGCCTCAGTGTTCGAATGGCTCTACCGACATTTAATAACAAACTAATTTACAAGCCTACTACTAGTGAAATGTCTAATGTTGCTTTAAGTTACAAACTAGTGCCTAGAAAATTGAAAGTTGAAAAGTCATCATAATTTGAAGGACTGCTGTATTAGTTTTGGGCACTTTTTTTTTTTTTTTTTTTTTTCAACAAGAGCTCTTTCCGTACCTATGGGATGAAAAGTTCTCTAAATAAATATTGCTTACTTCAATCTTGGCAGACAGTGAAGGATGCGGCATTGCTGATTCAGTGGCATAAAGTGGCATCACATTGCTCTCCATACCCACACGAAATGCAGAACATACCAGCAACAGGTTTTTTTTATACTTTGTATTGTACTATTCATCCTAGTCAGGGGAGTATAAATCTACAACAGATATCACTCCATAATACATAGACATCCATGTTAAAAGAAATGTAATGCGCAGTATACTTATTGGCTTCCACTGAATAGTGGGGGTCTAAGAATACATTAACTGTACACGCTAGGAGCAAGCCATACATGACCTTATCCATCCTGGCTTTACATAAACATGCACGCTACGCACAGACAACTGTGCATGTCTACAGTATTTCAAGAAGAAGAACGGTATCTAACATACCCAACCTTCATATTCCCCATCATCTCCCATAGGCCGGGCTGTGGAGTTGGTGACCATTTTGTTGGAGTTGTTATATAATGGAACGACTCCGACTTCAAAATATATAATATATTGGTACAGTTCAATGCAGTGCCAAGAGCAAGAGGAATTGGGTCCTGCCAATGCTACTGCTCCCATATCTTCAGCCTCATCAGATGAAGTTTAATTTTGAAAAGTATTTGGATGACATGGAGCAGGCAAAGCGTTGCCGCAGAGGAAAAAATTCCGCTCCCATAGCAAACAGATTGACCAGTTTTGAGCAAAATTTTTCACTTGCTCTCAAAGAAGTTGAAGAGTTCAACCATTAATCAAAACAGACTGTGCATGAGGCCATTCCTTTATACCCTGCCATTGTTAGAAATGTTGCCCTGTGGTCACCGCTTTGCCCCCCAACCCAAGTTAGTGTAGAGAGGCCGTTCTCTAGCCTGGAAATAATAAGATCAGATTTGAGGTCATCTTTGAGGGATCTCATGGAGGCGATACTATTTCTCAAATGTTGCTCAGTACATCTTTGGTGAAAACTGTTTTTTTCCTCACTTACTGCAGTGTTTTGCATGCTAATAACTTATTAAAGTTTTTTGTGTTCTAAAGTTGCATCCAATAAATATATTTTATGTTCTACCTAAATAGCTTGATTATTGTATCATAAGGGTGATAAATGCCTGATGTTACCATTTTACTACAGTAAAGTTATCACTTAAACATGTGCTATGTATGAGGGAGTCCGTGTTAGGGAATTTGAGGAGTTGAAGCCTTGGCTTACCAGTTCCACAGCCCTGGCCATAGGGGTAGAGTATGGTGAACTATATACACATTAGATAATTGTTCAATTCCACCACTCTGTTGGTACACGGAGTATGCTCCACTTTATAAAATACTATGGTTGTCCTGAACTATAAAAGTATCAGCACTTTCACACACTCCTCTGTATTGGTGATGCCCCACAGGACCGTGACTACACAGTTTTATAATCCATGGTTTAATTGAAGAATAAATCAACATAAATCGGAGGGTGGCAATAGGAGTTTTGTTGTTTCTCAATGCATTAAAAGTCACCCAATCCACCCCCCCCCCCCAAACAAAAAAAAAATTCTCTCTGTGTGCTTAGTAAGGATCTATGAATAAGCAGCAACTGCAGTGCCGCTGGCTGTGTATTAGAGAAGGAGAGTTTATGAGATCGACAGCTGTAGGCCACATGCCATGATAGCAGTCAGAGGTCCGGGCCTCTACTTGGGCTAGAAACAGCTTTCTCCTGCTACCTAAGACCGCCACAGGATGCACATCTATATCAGAATAGGTGTAAGGTCGGAGAATGTTTAAATAATGTGGCCATTCCTAATAGGTCTGTTTTAATAAATCCTTGTGTGTTTCCTGTGAAATTATTCTCTTATAACTCTGTGTTGTGCTGTTCCTCTGTTATGCCTCCTAGAAATGCATTACTGAATCTGTCAGATGGGTGTTGCCAAAGGGGTGTGTCCCTGCACAATCGAACATTGTCCAATCAGAGCTGGCAGTCAGTGTGTGCCGGGAAAGGCAACACCCAGCTGACTGAATCAGTAATAAACTTCTAGAAACGTTAACAGAGGAACAGCGCAACACAGAGCTATAAGGGTATGTTCACACGTGCTAATGTCGGCGTGTATTTGCGCTCTAATACGGGCGAGATGCGTGCCGAAATTACGGTAAATCAAAGAGAACTATGGATTACGCCTCCTCTCCCCGCTCGTACAATACGATCGTATTGTATGCAAGGGGAGATAAGTGACATGTCAATTACTTGCGGCGATATGCACCACGAGTAATGACTGTCAACGGGGCCGGGGGGCTTCCTTCCACTCCCCCCCCCCCCCCCACCCCGCAGGAGTACACGCGCGTTAGCATTATCTCAAATTTTAAAGTCTCTATGTTGAATATGGAAGATAATGTAATATTTGGAACCAGCAAGGTGTATACACACCCCTTGGGAAATATACACCAAAGGGTAACATTGTTCTCCATGGTCTAGTATTTTCTCTTAATCCAATCATAGCAAAACTATACATCTGTAAAACATTATACAAGTGCAGGTATACAAATGTGATTAATGGACTAATTCGTGCAATAAGCTAATATGCCTGGGGTTACTACAGATCATAAAACGTGGCATGGATACACCGTCCTGTCATAAACCAAGTACATTTAATTGCTGTTATATTTTTAGTACTCCTTATAATGTCCAAAAACTTTCCACTGTCAATCACAGATATGTTGTGACATACACTATGGTATCAGATGTGCGAGCGATCCAGGCGTCGCCAATGGTACTTGTAGTGTGGGTGGAAGAAAATGATATTATTAAATGTTTCTACAAAGATGTGCTGCTACAGACTGCAAAATAGAAATATTCAAACCTGATAGTAATAGTCGGGCCCTGACGATGAGAGAGCCAAACATACATGTAAAAAGAATATAAAGCATAAGAAACGGTAGGTAAATGGTTTTATATACTCGTTTGGAGGCTCAAGAAAACATCTATATTTCAAGAGTAACACATTTCAAATGTAATTTGGTTAAAACATGCCTTACTTCAATGAGAATCAGAAACCCCTCATAACATGTGCTGGAAGTGTCCTTCATCTGTGGTCAAACACACCTAAACCCAAAAGTGAATGTGGTTATATGGAGTGTTGGGTTCACAATATGGAGTGTCAGGTTCAGATGGGCTTGACTGCAAATAGAAGGGCATGTGCTGGAAGGGTCTTCCTTTTACAGTCAAGCACACTTGAACTTGACGCTCTATATTACAAACTCAACACTCTATATTAGCTAAATGAACTGTTGGGTTTAGGTGTGCTGGACCACAGACGGAGCACATGTTCCGAGAGGCTCCTGAATCTTACTGAGTCAGATATGTTTGGACCAAATTTTATTACAATGTGTTCAATAATTGTGGTGTTGTAGCTGTTTTTTTCCGGTCCTCCAGTGAGTGGAACACCCTATACAACTACTTCCTGAGCATCAATAGCAAGAAAATATATTTCCCAAGGTGTATTAAAAGGAGATTGTAGGTGATAAAATCTAGTAACATAGCTATAAAAATAAATACTAAGCCCCTGTTGTCCCATGGAAAAAATATTCTCACCTTCCTGTGCTTCAGCGCTGGGTCCCTCCGGTCTTTTGTTTCGATTCTTCTTCTGAATGGAAAGGTCCCATGCCTCTGCATACATCAGTTCGGAGCTGATTACTTCTAAACGGCGACATAAGCAGAGGCACATGACATCCCCATTCAGAAGAAAAAAATGTAAATATAAGACGCTGGAATGGAGGAGCAAGGAAGGGGAGTATAGATTTTTTTTTTCTTTTTAATGGGACAACTGGAGGTTAGTATTCATTTTCATAGAAACCGGACCACCTCTTTAATATCAGAAAAATCTGAATAATATGTAAATTAAAAACATTACTGTTCAGTAAACTCAAAATGCTTCCACCAAATCAGTCTTGATTATTTTCATTCTATATACAGGCAGCTTAAACAATATCCACTGCCTCTGTCCTAAAGATGACCTACGACCTCTCCTCATAGGTCTATTTTAGAAAATACCTGTGTTCCCTCTGAAATAACCATTCTGGAGCATCTTCTCTTATAACGGTGTGTTGTGCTGTTCCTCTGTTATTCCTCAGGCTATGTTTCCACTGCACACAAACACGGCCATTTTTTCAGTGTTTTTCGTTTTCTATACAGCTGAACAAACGACTGAAAAGAGGTCCTATAGACTTCTATAGTAAAAACATTTTGTAGTCTCCACAAAACGTCTTTTTTCTGCTCGTTTTATTTGCTGGTTGTTTTTTTAAACGTTGCCCAAAAGCCTCAGCAGGGCAGAAAATTTACTACTGGAGTCTATGAAAGCGGTGGACGTTTTTTGGCACATTTTTTGGGAAAAATCCATAGCAATTATAATGCTGTGCATTTCTAAAAAAAACGCATGTAAAAACACGGCAAAGAACACACAAAAAAAGCGCCAAAAAATGCAAAACACGCCGAAAAGCTCACCTTTTTTCAGCAGCTTTAGACAGACAGTGGACAAAAAACTCAGTTTTATGAATGTTTTTAAGATTTTTGGCGACTTGTCCCAATACTCAAGCACTGTTTTTTTGGTCTATTTTGCGCCAAAAACACTTTTTGACTCCATATTCTCGATGTAAATGAACTGTCGTACTCCAAAACTAGGCACATTATACCCCGGGCACGTCACTTTGTAATGCGCCTAAAAAGGCGCTTTACATATAGTAGAAATTATGCACTGTGCGCCTCAATAATGCAATGCACCTCTTTAGGCGCATTACATACACTGGTAATGATATGTTATGTGCCTTTGTTATGCAATGCGCTGCGATAGGCGCATTACATACACTATTAATGATACACAATGCGCACACAATTTGTGTAATGCGCCTTTTTAGGCACAATGCGCCTAAAATGGCGCATTAAGTTTACTTTGCAAGGTATACCAGATTTTTTAAAAGATGGTATTTTCAGGCGCACTTTACACTGATTTAATGCGCCTGAAAACTGCCGCAGCGCTACCAATTTTCGGACGTCGCCTTTAGTTTTCGGTGAGTTTTTTGTCCAATGCCGTGTAGATGTAGCCTTAGGGGGAATACGCATTTGTTATTCTTTTTAAATTATGCAGTTGCAAGTGAGTATTTTAAACACGATTATATTGCACAATTTCCCGAGACAGATTTCTGCCCCCTATATTTTACAGTGTGTATACACCTGAAAAAATTGTCATGTCAATTCTTTTCAGGAGCGACTAAAAAAATCAAATGTAAAATAGCCGTGTGATTAATGACACGTATTTTACACTGCAGTCAGTAAGAAGTGTGTTGTACATTGTTTGTACGCACCAAAATACACCGAATGAACATTCCCTTACTGAATCAGTCAGATGGGTGTTACCATTCCAGTTTTCAAAAGGGTGTGTCCCTGAACATACAGACTGCCAGCACTGATTGGTCAGTGTCACACTGCTCAGGGTCAAACCCCCAACTGGTAACACCCAGCTGACTGATTGGTAATTCATATATAAGAGGAATAACAGGGGATCCCCACTACATAAAGATTGAATAAAAGAATTGTTATTTCATGGCAAATACAAGTATATAATAAACAGACATGTCAGGAGATGTCACTGGCTCTTTTAGGCTATGTTCACGACCCGAAATACGTTTCAAATACGTGTCACAAAGTGTGACTCGTATTTCGGGTCGTAAATACATTCCCCATTCTTTATTATGGGGATTAACGTTGCAAAATACGCCTAAATAAGTGACAGGGGACTTAATTTTACGATCGTATTTACGGACGTATTTACGCCCGCAAATACGTTGTGTGAACGACGAGGCGTATTTTACATTGGAATCAATGCTAATCTAATTGTTCATTATTGGAAACGTATTTCGGGACGTATTTGCGGACGTAAATACGTCCGTAAATACGTCCCGAAATAAGCCGTGTGAACACAGCCTTACAGACAAGGCTAGTCTGTGTTGGCACTATCCGAAGTATCTTTTTTACACCTGATCACAAGAAATGCCAATGACCTTACAAGTGCCTGTGCCTTTCACCCAAAAATACAATCATGCCCACTACAAAATGACCACCAATGCACTACTCATAAAGATGTCCTATATCTAAACTGTACAGTTGGTTTCAAGAATCCTTACAATATCTGTTCCCAATAATTCTTCTATTACAGATCTGGTCTCTCCACGGCCCTAAGGACCACAAAAATCCATCCAGCAATCCATAAATGATAGGATGGAGCTGAAGGACAGGTCTATACATATGTAACTATATAGCTGCACTATAGCATCATCATGTCACAGGTGTGAACAGCACACATCTCAGCCCTGAGCTGCAACGGGCTATAGTCGGGCTATCCCTACTACAGAGCAGCAATGCGAGACCCCTGCCGCACATCCCAACTACAGGAGACTCAGAGGCGTTACTTGAAGCTCTGGGGCCCTAGTGCAAAAAGTGGAATTGGGCCCCCCAGCTACCATGTGTTATGTATAATACTGGTGTCTTCTTATGAGGCAGAAGGGCTTTTGGGCCCCCTCAGGCTGCAGGGCCCGGTAGCGACTGCTACCTCTGCATCCCCTATAGCTACGTCCCTGAGGAGACTACATGATCTCCGGCTTTAAGCTGCAGCTGTTTGATTATTAAGGTCTCCAGCACATTTGTCAGAAGCTCACCAGAATGTGCACCATGACCAGGTTCCTCCTGGAGCAATGCTGGCTCCACTGATCTTCATTTGAGTCATCTGCTTCTTCATGAAGACGGTATTCGGTCTCCGTCATCTCCCTATGTAGAGTCACATCACAGTCTCATCCCGTCCTTGTAGACAGTCACCCAGCTTGGGAACCTTTAATCCCCTCTGTAGACTCACGGGAATTGACTGGCAGGTCACCAAGGCTGGATTAGTGCAGAGAGAACAGTATCGTCTTCGCAGGATCATAGAGCATTATCTCGGTAGTAAATACTTTTAACCAGCAGGTGGGGCAAGTGACTATGGAATAAATAAAAACTAGAAAGCCGTAATGAACGGATCTGGATCCGATTTGGCTGCTGAGAAAGGAACAAATGGATTTTATATGATTATGTAGAATATTTAGCTCATTATTAAAATACACACTGTTTAAAGGGGTGTTCTTATCTCACACTCTGATATCATAGCAATAGGATCTCTGGAACGGGCCACCAAAAGTGTTGGCTGAGAATGGAGAGATGGTCTTGCTTGCACACGACTCTCCATTCTGTTCAGTGGGAGTTCTGAGTACAGCCACACTGCTCTCCTATACTTGAAACTCCCATAGAACAGAATGGAGAGTCTCGAGTCGGCTCTTTGTTCTGAGCAGCCACTTTTTGGGGCCCGTACCCGAGATATGTGTGGGTCCCAGAATTGTGACCCGCACCTTTCATGCTTTGAGGGCATGTCACATAGTTACATAGTCTGTAAGGCTGAAAAAAAGACAAGATGTCCATCCAGTTCAGCCTATTTTGCTAAAATGTTGCTAAATTGTTGATCCAGAGGAAGGCAAAAAACCCCACTGAGGTAGAAGCCAATTATCCTCATTTGTCCTATCGATATGCCATCAAAGTGCACTATGGGAACTCTTCTTAATATATGTTAGGAATCACCACACAAATTTCATATATTCCAATTAAAGATATTCAACGATTATTAAACTTCACCAAGCCCCCATGTACGTATGTCCTGAAGATCAGTTACAGCCCTAAGGTCTTCCTTTGAGAAGATCTGTGTAGTTTTCCTATAAACGGACTCAGAAAGGGGCCGTTCACACGGCATTTTTGGATCCGACTTTGGATCCGTGTTGGATCTGAAAATCGCATCCAAAAACGCATTGTCAATCGGATCCTGAACGGTTCCAACACGCAGCTGCATGTTTGGATGCGTGTTGGATGCAGCAGGATCGCACCCTATAGTTTATTATAGGGCTCCTGCTGCGTCTTTTGGACCAAGAATTGACTTGTCAAAACTTAATTCTTGGAACGGGATCCAGAAGAGTTTCTTGAATCCCCTGATGAACCCTAAAACTGTATGGGGGAAACGCGTCGGGATAGCTGGGATTTAAGGTGTTTACACACGTATATAGTGATATTATCTGTCACAAAAGCGGAGCCGCCCTTTATCGGGGCGATTACTCCACTGACGGATAGTACACAGTATGCTGTATCATCTAGGTATGTAGTGGTAATTTATAGGGGTTTAGATTGAAATAATTTTAGATAATCTAGTAAAAGTTATGTTTTAACAGGGATTATAATTTGCAGTGATATATATACAAGAATTGACATGTCAAAACTTAATTCTTGGAACGGGATCCAGAAGATGGATCCAAAAGACGCAGTGAGACACGCATTGGCGATCACTCGTGTGAACACCGATGCGTGTTTCATATTAAAAGTAATGTAAATCACACTGCTATTTATTAGATACGCATTTGAGTCCGTTTAGGGTCCAACAGACGGATCCAAACGCATCTAAAAGCGTATGTCCACATGGACTCAACACGCCGTGTGAACATACACCAAATCTTGTTTTATAAATTCCATTTGTGATGTAACACGCGTGCACCATCTCACGTACAACGGAGGCAAGTCCATCAACATCATGTCAGAAGAACACTAGGACCTTTCTTCATTCTATTAACTACTTGTCCCTATAAGGCCATGTTCACACGGCTTAAAATGGGCCGTATTTCGGTCCGTAATTACGCGCCGAAGTGCGCCAATTACGGGCCGAAACGCGCCCATTCATTACGGTAATCCACAGTTCTCATAGAAAACTATGGATTACGTCTCCTCTCCCCGCCTGGCGAAGCCGCGCGGGCGGGGAGAAATTCCCCTGTCACTTTCTAGCGGCGTATACGCGCCGCTAGCAGTGATTGTCTATGGGCCAGCGAAGTGCCGGCCCCCTGCTCACCCCCCTCCCCGCTCCCGCCCCGCCCCCGTCCACACGGCGTAATTGCGGGGCGTAATTACGTCCCGCAATTAAGCCGTGTGAACATAGCCTAACACAAAGTTTGAGAAAATCAGAGATGGAAATTTGTCATGGACACAAAGATCTGATCCATCATATTTAGAATAAAAGTTTCTACAAAGAATATCCTTCCTCTCCTTCTCCATCTCCTTACACCAGGTATCTACTCACACGTTTTGTATCGCTGATTGATTACATTGGCTTTTTAAGGGTATGTTCACATGGCATGTTGAGTCAGTGTAACATACGCTTCTCGGTACCTGTTTGGATCCATCTGTCAGACTCCAAACGGATCCAAACACGTATCTAATAAATGGCAGTGTGTTTTACATTATTAGAAACGCGTATCAGCGGTCACAGGAGTGATCACCGATGCGTCTCATTGTGTCTTTCGGATCTGTCCCAAGAACTGACATGTCAATTCTTGGTCTGAAGACGCAGCAGGAGCCCTATAATAAACTATAGGGTGCGATCCTGCTGCATCCAACACGAACCGAACACGCAGATGCGTATTGGATATGTGTTGGATCTGTTTGACATGCGATTGCTGCAGCGTTTTTGGATCCGATTTTCAGATCCAAAAATGAAGTGTGAACACACCCTAAAGAACACTGTTTACACACTCATTCACCTCTAATGAAGTAAGAGATATTTGTTAGAAATTCAGTGTCCTCCTCCATTGCTCCATTGTAGCATCTATTGCTTCATTACATTAGCAAATTTATCATAGGATTAGGATTTATCTGAAGGATAGGTGGCTTGTTTTTAGACCCATTTTTTGGCATAGGGTATAGCAGGCATTTTATTTATATGCTTTAACATTGTATTGTTGGTATTCTGATCTACGTATAGAATCGTTTTTCTGTTACTTTTTGCCTTTGGTGTGCGATATTCGTGAGCAGCGTATATCAGTATTGAGGGAAGTCAGGCTTTTAGGGTGTGCCCTTTATTGTGTATGGGTATGACCTAGCTGCCATATCTAAATCTATAATTTGGTGTTTTTTTTAGTGTTTTAAACTTTTGTATTATCTGCATTATACTACTAAGTTTGATTTGTACTCACCTGTGCATATGGCACTTTTTTGTTTTATTCTGATGTACAATTCCTGTATCACTATTTTGAGGGGGTGCTCCCATTTCACACTTTATTGACATATTGCTAGGATGCGTCATCAAAATGTGATAGGTGTAGGTCCCACCTCTGCACCTATCCTGGGAAGAAGCCCCCATACAGAAAAGAGTTGGTTGTGCTTGTTGCTTGTGCTTGTTGTTTGAAAGCTCTGAATATAGCCAAGCACACCACATGGCTGTGCTCGGAAGTACTACGCAAGTATGACGGAGTCTGCATTGTGTACTTTAATTTCGGGGGTCCTTTCCCAAAACAGGTGCAGGGCTCAGAGGTGGAACCCGCACCTATTAGACTTTGCTGGCATGTCCTATCAATATACTCTTAAAGTGCAAGATGGTAACATCCCTTTAAAGTGGTTGCTGCACATAAATTTCCATGAGTAACAACCACTTCAGAATCACAAGGATCTTTGTTAAAAATGGTCAGATTATTAACTATTATCATTCTCTTTGTACAGTATATGTAAAGCTGACCACAGTCATAGTTATGTTAAAGGGGCTGACTCACCATGCTGTTTTAAAGAGTCACAGCCAGCTTCAAGGTCTCACTTCTTGGTCAGGCTGTGGGTGTATCCATAGCAGTGATTGACATATTAGCTCTTCTATTCATACTGTTAGGGCATGTTTCCACGACACGGGTTTGCGGCCGGTTTTTCAGACCGTCTGAAAAACTGGCCGCAAACGAACACAACAGGCTTCTATGGAAAACCCATGCAGCAGTCCCCACTGCACGGGATTTCCGCCCCGCGGGCCGCCCGAAAAACATTCTACATGCACATTCTTCCGTCCAGTTTTCGTACAGAATATAAGCATGTGAATGGTAAGGGGGGGGGCTTTTCTCCGCTCATCGCGGAGAAAAGCCCCCCCCCCCACCTGCTCCCGCGGCCGTTGGGACGGCACACAAACCGGACGAATACCGGTCGGATATATAATACTGGTATTTCTCCATTGCTGTGCAAACAGCCCCTTACAGTGACATGAGTGCAGGAGGTTTGTAAACTGTAGTGCACAAGGTTACAGTACTCTAAAGGGATAAAGCTTGTCAGTAAGTAATGTAAACAAGCTCCAGTCTTTCAAGATAAGAAACATAGCAGGTAGTGACATTACCATCCTGGCCACTGTTTTAGCCTTTTAAAGCAGAGAGAGATGGTCGGTAACTAGGAAAGTGTGTGGAGAAAATCAGCAGATAAAATCTGCTCCTAGCTAAGAGAAGCAAAATCAAAACAGCAATGTATTTGGTTATAGTCTTTATTTACCTTTGCCTACAAGTTTTAAGAAGAATACTCCTTTAAGACCAACCAGGCAGACACTGTAATATGTGTAACATAACATGTTACTATGAGATGTTTTTCAGATTCTATTACATTTTAGAAAACCACATCAACCAATCTTTCATATAATACATCTCATTTCTGCCAAGGTCCCCCACAACGACACTATGCAGCCAAACACTACAACCGATGGATGAAGCATCTCATGTATAAATTGTCTTCAAGGTTCATGTAAGGTGGCATCAATGTGAATATCACATTACTGCTTTCAATGAGAAAAGAGAATGACATGGCATATGGAAGATAAGAGAACTAAAACATGTCTAAGTTTTTGATCACCAGTAGCAAAATAGGAGTTAAAGGGGTTGTCTCACTACATTGATTCATCTCACCTCAGTCCTGTTTTCATGGTTTCATTTTGAAGTCAGGGGGGTTGTTACTGGCTTCCATTAGGCTGCAGTAGAAGCCAGGTCTGTAGCTATAGCAACCAGTGCTGTCAGCCTATCCAGATAGCTCAAACAGGTCTGTAGTTATAGCGACCTCAGGAGCTGATGTAGCCCATACAAGTGGGGATATCTCAGAATAGGTAGGACAATGTTAATGGACATATATTGCAAAGTGACTTGTTTTTGCAAGATCTTTAACATAAAAAGCAATCCTTGTAGTGAGACAACCCCTTTAATGACAAACGATCAAGGAGATGCATGTCTAATAAATATCTTAATTGATGGAACTAATTTCTACATTTTGAAAACTATTATTGCTAAATGAGTATTCCGGTGTAGAAAATGTAATTACTTTCCATCCATGCTATTGATAAGTGTGGCTTCTAAAAGTCAGAACCCTATACTGATCACTTGGATCGGTGGGAGATCTTCCACTGGAATCCCAATTCAATAATCGGTGTATCATCATATTACAATGCCAGTCCCCTTTCAGTAAGAGCCTCTCCAAGCACCTGCAGAAAGTGCTAACGTGCTCTTATTTAAACGAGACATTCATCATGATAGATTCCCTGTGGCTACTACTGTACAGCGGTCCCTCACCATACAATATTAATTGGCCCCAGGACAACTATTGTATTGTATTTTGTAGTTGTGAGGAAAACTAGTAATTGGTTCTGAGGCCCTAAAATGTACCCCAACATAATGCAAAAAGGACATGAAAGAAAATGAAGCAGGTAACTAATCCAGATAGAGCAAGTCCTTACATAAAACACCAGAGAGCTGCTGGAAGCTGGAAATCACTTTCCATTTAAGGATTAGAGCCTCTCTGGGTCATGTACTTTATACACAATGTACTAAAAAAGGAGAACAATGGGGCCCGCACCTGAGGTCTAAATGAGCTACTCATCCTGACACCTGTAAGGAGCAGTACAGGACATGTAGTACCGCACTGTACTGTAGAGAGGCGCTACTAGACCTCCAATCACTACATGTACATCACTAATACGTGTAAGAGTAGTACAGAACATGTAGTACCGCACTATACTGTAGAGAGGCACTACTAGACTGACAATCACTACATGTACATCACAAATACAGGTAAGAACAGTACAGGACATGTAGTACCGCACTGTACTGTAGAGAGACACTACTAGACCTCTAATCACTGCATGTACATCACTAATACATGTAAGAGCAGTACAGGACATGTAGTACCGCACAGTAGAGAGGCGCTACTAACGCCAAATCATGCATGCACCTTCTAATCATGAAAGAGCAACAAAAACAGTATACCACACTGTATGTAAGAGGCTACTAGCCTCCTCACTACATGAACACCTAATACGTGTAAGAGATACAGAACATGTAGAAAAGCACTTTTCGTAGGGGGGCGCTACTAGACTGCCAATCACTGCATCACCTTACAAAATACATGTAAGAGCAACACAAACATGTATACCACACGTACTGTAAGAGGGCGCGCAACTGACATCACTACATGTACATCATAAAAAATTTAAGAACATTACAGGACATTATACCGGCAGTAAAAGAGACACTACTAACCCCCAAATCACTACATGTACATCACAAAAACATTAAGAGCATACGGGGACATGTAGTATAGAAATTACTTGAGCGAGGAAACTAGACCTCCAATCACTGCATGTACATCACTAATACTTAAGACATACAGAAATTAGTACTGCATTGTACTGTAGAGAGCACACTGACATCCAATCACTGCATGAAAAATCACTAAACATGTAAGGTATCCCAGAACATGTAGTACCACACTGCCTGTAGTAGGGCTATAACTGCCCATCCATCATGCACCCACTAATACATTAAACATACAGGAAACTGTGTACCACACTGTCCTGTATTGGGGCGCTACTAACGCCCACCAGCTGCACCTCCCCAATCATGAAAGCAGACAGGACATATAGGATGCACTGAACTGAAAGAGGGGGCATACTAATCCCAAATCACTGCATGTACCTACAATGGGAAGAGCTACAGTAAAAGTACAGTCAGGCCAAAAGTTTTGAAGAATGATACAAATTTAAATTTTTAAAAATCCCCTGCATCAGGTTTTATAATGAAAATTTGCATAACTCCAAATGTTATAAAGAGTGATCAGTTTTAACAGCAATTAATTGCAAAGTCAATAGTTGCCTAGAAAATGAACTTTTTCCCCCAAAAAAACATTTCAACTTCATTGCAGGCCTCCCTTTAAAAGGACCATTTAACATTGTTTCAGTGATTGCTCCATTAACACAGGTTTGGGGTTGATGAGGACAGGGCGGGGAGATCAATCTATCATGTTATAAGAATCCACCACTGGACATTTTAAAAGGAGGCTGGTGTTTGGGAAAACATGTTTCCTTCTTTTAACCCAATGGTTATCCCTAAAGAAACACGTGAGTCACCATTGCACTGCACAAAACTGGCCTACAGGGAAGATATCGAGCAGAAAGATTGCACCTCATCAACAATCTTTTTGCACCCATAAAGGAAACTAAGGGAGAGGGGTTTCCTTTGTTGCCAAAAAAGGCTCCAGGGCGCCCAAGACAGCCCAGCAGCGCCAGGAACCGTCCTTAAAAAGTTTTTTCCAGCTTCGGCTACCAGCAGTGCGAGCTTGCTCGGAATGGCGCAGCGGGTGGAGTGCAACTGCACCACTGAGGGGAGACCATGAAAAGGGGCCTGTTCAAGGAGGGCAAAAAGAAGCCACTTCCTCCAGAAAAAACTCAGGGACGACTAATTCTCCCAAAGGGACGGGGGAGTGGACTGCGGGGACTGGGGTAAAGTCTTTTTCTCGATGAACCCCTTTTTTTCCCGAATTTTTTGGAACACGGAAAACAGCTTTTTGGGAGAAGACAAGGTGAGCGATACCCCATCTTGTCTCATGCCAACTGTAAGCATCTAGAAACCATTCAGTGTGGGGCGCTTCTCCAAAGGGGGTCGGGGTTCTAACAGTCTTTCCTAAAAAAAAAACCATGAAAAAAAAGAAAGGGGACCAGAATGCCTCCAAGAGCAACTTCCCCCAACCGCCCAAGAGCTTTGGTGATCAAAAATGCCTTTTCCAGCTGATGGAGCACCTTCCCCTAAAAACAAAGGTGATAACTAAATGACTCAGGGAACAAAAAAGATTTTGGGGCCATGGGCCCGGGAAAACCCCCAGACTTTAAACCCCTTGAGAACTTGGTCAACATCAAAGGGCGGGGGGACAACAAAAACCAAAAAATTTTTGGGCAAAAGCAAGCTTTATTGTGCAAAAAATGGACTGCTACAGTCAGGGTTTTTGGGCCAAAAGTTGATTTGGGGCATGCCAGGGAGAATTGCAGAGGTCCTGAAGAAGGGCAACACTGCAAAATTTACTTGCTGCATTTTAAATCATTCTAACGCAAAAAAGCTTTTGTTAAACATAATAATTGCACTTGTATTTTTGTTTTTATAAAAAAACGACAAACACACATAAAAACCCGAGGGCAACAGATCAGGGAAAATAGAATGATTTTGTCATTCTCAAAAACTTTGGCCATGACGTAGTACCGCACTGTACTGTAGCGAGAAGGACTACTCTAGACCGCCAAATCACTGCAATGTACCTCAGTAAAATCACATGTTAGTGGGGCGGTAAAGGACATGTAGGACCAGGCGACTGTACAGTATAGACAGCCGCATCCTAGACACCAATCAATGCATGTACAACACTAATACATGTAAGGGCAGGTACAGACATGTAGTACTGGCACTTGTACTAGGTAGAGAGACACTACTGAGACTGCCAATCACTACAATGTACATCACTAATACATGTTAAGAAGCATACAGGACATGTATGTTCCACACATGTAGCTGTGTTAGAGACAATCGAGACCACCAATCACTCTTGGTACCATCACTATTATAGTAGAGCAGTACAGGACATTAGTACTGGTGCACTTATGTAGAAGACACTACTAGACTGCCCAATCCACTCATGTACATCACTAATACATTAACAGCAGTACAAGGACATGTAATATAGCACTGTACTGTAGAGAGAGCTACTAGACCACCAATCAGCTGCATGTACATCACTAATACATGTAAGAGCAGTACAGGACATGTAGTACTGTACTGTAGGGAGACCCTACTAGACATCCAATCACTGCATGTACATCACTAATACATGTAAGAGCAGTACAGGACATGTAGTACTGTACTGTAGGGAGACCCTACTAGACCACCAATCACTGCATGTACATCACTAATACATGTAAGAGCAGTACAGGACATGTAGTACTGTCCTGTAGGGAGACCCTACTAGACATCCAATCACTGCATTACATCACTAATAACATGTAGAGGAGCAGTACAAGGACAGGTAGTAACTGTACTGTAGGGAGACCCTACTAGACCACCAATCACTGCATGTACATCACTAATACATGTAAGGGCAGTACAGGCTTTGTAGTGCTGCACTGTACTGTAGAGAGAGGCTACTAGACCACCAATCACTGCATGTACATCACTAATACATGTAAGAGCAATACAGGACATGTAATATAGCACTGTACTTAGAGAGCAGGCTACTAGACCACCAAGTCACATGGCATGTACATCACTATACATGTAAGAGCAGTACAAGGGCATGTCGGACGTCACTGTTACTGTAGAAGAACACTACTAACATCCCAATCACAGCATTTTATATCACTAATCATGTAAAGGCAGTACAGAACATAGTAGTCCCAGCACTGTACTGTAGAGGCGCTACTAACCACCAATCACGGCCTGGTAACATCCACTAATACATGTAAGAGCAGTACAGGACATGTAGTACTGTACTGTACTGCAGAGAGGCACTACTAGACCACCAGTCACGGCATGTACTTCACTAATACAGATATTTTACAAGTAAAGTATGCATGATAATTGGTTGGATCTTCCAGTCAATCACATACACAGATCAGAAGTGTCTAGGACATTGTATGGCACGTTCGGTTTTAAGATACAATGTCCCTGGAAAAATCATTGTATGGTAAAAAATGCTGTATCCTAAGGCCACTGTAACTTGAGGGACCACTCTAGATTTCTAATGGATACAATAGTGATGCAGAAATAAAGCGAGGTGCGGATATTCCATGGTTTAAATGAAAGCATCACTCCTATAACACACTTGTACAAAATTAAAGAAGTTAAACCCATTTGTGTTGCCTTGACCCCATGACTGGTATACAGGACATGTCTATATGGTAAAAAGGTGAAAATCCACTATGCTTTTAAAGACATGTCCCATTAGGGCTGCGCCATTTTTTGGTTGTATATTGCGCAAAAAAACTGTTGGCGCCCTATTCTCTATATAAATGAACTGTAGTACACCAAAACTAGGCGCATTATACGACCAGGCACGCCACATTTGAATCACCTAAAGTAGGCGCATGAAAATATGCAAAGCAAGATATGCATGCGCCTAAGTTATGCTATGCGCCTAGATTAGGCACATTAATCATACTATGCATATGTATACCACATGCCAGATTTTTGACAGGTTCATTCAGTCAGATGCACTATATACTCATTTAATGCGCCTTAAAAACTCTGACGTGGAGCCGCCTCTTTTCTGACAATGTCCCCATCAACGTCTATTCAGGCGTGCACCTTGACAAGTATACACAACTGAATTATTCATTGTTAATTAGTCTGGTAGCAGAAAAAAATACACTTCTTCACCTCCTGTATGTCATGCTTATATCCCTAATGCGTAGAACACAGGCTAGACACCTATGACAACCAAGCTTACAGCCTCTCCCCTCAGTCACCTGACACTATAACTATGCACAGTTCAAGACAATGCCTTTTAGGTTTTTAATCACATTTTTAGCCTATATTACACTTTCGCTTGTATAACAAACATTTATAGTAACATCCTCACAAGCTTGCACTGCCAAAAGGTGTGACAGGTCTGGGTCTAATATCTCTACAGTACTGAAAACTGTAGGCTACTTCATGCCTCCCAAGTGCCCTATTTTGGAGGGACAGTCCCTATTTTTAACCCTTGTCCCTCTGTCCCTTTTAGCTCTGTAAATGTCCCTATTTTTCATTTAGGAAATAGATTTGCGTCACTAAACTATCTGGCCATAAAAAGTATATGATTGCTTCCTAGCTGTATACTACATAACTTAGTTAATATTTCATCATTGGATACAATTCAGTCCTGAAAATGTGTCCTTTTTTGGCTATCTAAAAGGTTGACATGTATGTGTGTGGGCGTGGTTAAAGGCGTATCTTGGTGTGATGTCCCTTGTTTGGATGTGGTTAGAGGCGTGGCTTGATGTGTCCCTCTTTGAAATCTCTAAAAGTTGGGAGGTATGCTACTTTTCCTGAGCCACAAAACCCATGTATACACTAAAACATACAGTTTTTTCTGTAATAGAATTGAATTGCAGATAGTTTGCAAGTGTTAGGATCCAGGTGAGAATATGTCAAAAACCTATAGGCTTAGTACATTACTACACCACTTTTTTTTGATAGGGCCTAAATGTGCTCTGAATACAGCCTTGGTTTTTTTCACATGCCTTTTGATGCATAAAATGGACATTTGACACATTCAAATACACATGAAAAGTTCTTTCTCTATGGGTTTTGATGGGAACATGCACAATTTAGGCACATAGGGCCTCGTGAAAACTGTCTAGGTCTAATACTTTCTTTGTTGAACCTAGCAACAAATCAGAGCTGCCTTTCTATTTCATATAGCGCACTGAAAAAATTAAAGGGGTGCTCGGATTGGTTGCTATGGGCAACAAAGAAAGTCTTAGACCTAGACAATTTTCATACATGAGGCCCATAATGCGTTTTTCTGTGCCAGGTGATGCATCACATTACGCGTTAAAAACGAGAGGGCAAGGCAATTCTGTGTTTATTCCATGCAGAAAATGCATTGGGAGCTAGGAGGTGGATTAGCCCTATTGGATGTGGCTAATCTACAAAGTGAAATCAGCGTGGAAAAACACGTATACAGTAAATATCCAAGGTTGTCCATTGGGTCGGGCGTCCATGCCACCTATTACACAGGGAATTTTTCCGTGAGAACTTAGCCTTAGGCTACGTTCACACGGCTTATTCTGCGCGAATTACGGGCTGAAATCCGTCCCAGTCATTACGGTAATCCACAGTTCTCATAGAGAACGATGGATTACGTCTCCTCTCCCTGTTCGCACAATACGGCAAGCGGTGAGAGAAGTGACATGTCATTTATTCACGGCGTATACGCACTGAGAATAAGGCATGTCTATGGAGCTGGTGGGCTGCCGGCCCCTTGCCCCGCCCTGCTCCCGCTCCTTTCCCGTACACACGGCGTAATTGCGGGCGAAATACGTCCCGCAATTAACCCGTGTGAACATAGCCTTAGACTGAAATATTTTTCATCCACCTTTCTACAGACTCTGGCATATAAATCAGAGTGTACCCTCCAATTCACAATACAGATTGATATGTGAAAAGGTGGGTGACAACCATATGGAGACTCTAAAATAATGGGACAGACTGAATGTTTTAACAGAAGAGTAATGTCCTTAAATTTCTCACAAAAATGTGCCCTTGTTCCCAACAGCAACCAGTCTTATTTTTCCACTGCCGTTTAAAGAGGTTTTCCAGCAGAAAAAAAAAAATGATTGTTTAAGGGGCAAAGGCGGGTAAAAAAAAAAGAAAAAAAAAAAAGTTATACTTACCTACAGGTCCTCCGCTGCTGTAAAACACCGGCAATCCACTCCTCTCGACTTTCAGGTCCTCACAACAAAACACAGGAGCAGCCCATGCTTCATTCACTTGTAATGGAGCCCGAGCCTTTCCTTTGTGTCGGGACAAAAACTTGCCAAGAGGAGCGGATCGATTGCGAGCTCCAGAGGCAGGGGACAGCTAGGTAAGTATAATTTTTTAACATTTTTTTTACCATCCTAGCCCCTTGAGCAATATATTTTATTTGCTATACAACCCCTTTAGGAAATTAAAACCATAATGTGATTAAAGGGAATCTGTCAGGCTATTTCTACATGGCATCAGACAAAAAACGTTCAAAAGTTAACTGTTTTTTGTCTGATGTATGACTGCGTTTTTTGTCACATTTTGCACAAAAACCGCAATCAGTCCTCGATGTTTTTGCTGTCGGCTCATACAATTGATTGTATGGGAAACCGACAGCAAAACTCAAAATGCTGGCGTAATATAAAATATTTTATGTTAATATATAACACATAGCCTTACACTGATCATGCTCTCGGAGCTGTCGGCAGCATGTTATAGAGCAGGAAGAGCTGAACAGACTGATACATAATTGTATGGGGAAAGATTTAGTAGAACTCGGGAGTTTATGCATTTCACTTACTGCTTATTTTCGGTTTAGGAGTCCAGTAGGCGGTGTAATCAGTGATTGACAGCTATCTCAGTATGCACACTCATACAATGAAGGCTGTCACTGTCACTGATAAGACCTCCTACTGGACTCCTTAAATTAAAAATAAGCCATTATATAAACCCTACAAAATTTTTCCCCATAAAACGATTTTTGAGCCTGTATAGGGAGGCAAGGTTTCCTTTCAATGCTCTGAGAAACCGCCACTTTTGTCTGGGACACAAGGCGTCTATGTTCATGTCACACAGGCTCTGCTGATATCATGCTGAAACATATACCTACTGATAGGTCAGCTTTTAGCCATAAGGTAAAAAAACATGTACAATGGCCCACTGTGTAGAAAAGAACATGCTGTGTGTCTCTATTCAGAAGAAAAAACAAAAAGGTACGATGACATATCTCACCCAATTTTGGCCTCTGCTGGAGAAATGGGAGCCTAAGGACATGTCCCCACGGCTGGTTTTTCAGCTGCTTTTGCAGACGGTTTTCGGTTTTGAAAGTCGTCTGTAAAACTTTTACACGGACCTCTATGTAAAATCCGTGCAGCGGTCCCCACTACACGGATTTTCCGCTAGCAGTCCGAAAAACATTGAACATTGCCCGGTTTTCGGGCAGAACATGAACATTTCAATGCGAAGGGGGAGGGCTTTTCTCCGCAAACTGCAGAGAAAAGCTGTCCCCCTGCGGCCGTGTACACGGCCCCAAAACAGACCATATTCCGGTGGGATAATCCAACCTGTATTTGCTCTGTGCCGTGGGGACATGCCTAATCTACATGCAACACATGCGCTGCGGACCAAACATGACGTAAATTGGTCTTACCCAAATGAACAGAACATAGGATGCTTATTATAGGATGGTATGCGGCATACCTTTTCTGTTGCTCTGTCTTGATCTTCATGTAAAAATCCTCCAGCTCCAGCAACATCTCCTCCAGCTAACATCGCAGCATCAGTGGTAGAAGATGATCTGGGTCGACCTTGGTGATGATGCAACACCGCAGCCAGTCCACCATCCATTGGTGGGGGACGTCGAGGAAGATGAGGGCTTCCTCCACGTAATTGCTGATGATGATGATGGTGAGCGGTGTCGCCAGGGCCGCTCTTACTCCGACGACCACCCCCATGCTGACCAGAGCCTCTCTTGACAGAAGGACGGGAGCGGATTTGCTGTAGTACGCGGTTAAAGGCAGTTGGACGTGCTGGTAAATCATGCAAAGAAACAGCATAAGATACTCGATGCATTTCTGGAGATCGCTCCTTTTCATCTGCAGAGTCGTGGTCTGAAGAGGACAGGGGAGCAGTTACGGAGGCTTGTGGAGTTTGGGGTCCAGGGGTAGAGCAAGCAGCACTGGGTTCTGAAGCTGCCTGGTGATCACGCTCTCTAGAACGCCGACGGCTATGGAAGAGATGCTTCAGTCCGTGTCCAAACATGGATCCTTCAGAAAGCTGTTGGATTTTCTGTACGGAAACATGGTTTGTTAGAAAATTAGGATTTTATCAAAGACACATTATTAAAATAATTAACCAAAACTAATGAGCCGTTTGTACGACACAGTAATAAATACAAATTATTCATTTCCAATAAGCAGCCATGCAAACTATTTCTATATAAACTGCCCATTATATCCAGTACAAAGACCCTTTGACCATAGGAGGTGCAGCTTCCAAGTACCATGAAGCTAAGTCTGCAATACATAAAAGTATACATGCTTTTCATCCTTACCCGGGATTCTACCACTTCTTAAAAAAACGTGCTATTCAGTTTAGGATTATATTGGCATACACCCTGCCCCTCATGATTAGGCCTATTTCTTGCAATACAGTGCCCCACCAGAGTGCATTGGAGCTTGTCAGACCTGAAATCCTGCAGTCTGAGAGTTTACAGCTGGCCGGAGTCAGCAAGAGAATGTCACATTACATCCATAAAAAATTTACAGTCTCCACATCAGCTATCAGGTTCCCAGACTGGTGTCTAAGCTCTAGGCTAACCTGCGATGCCGACAGGAGAGGACAGCAAAGAGATGTAAGGCAAGGCGTGACAGTCTGGGAAACAGAGCGTTCGTGGAAAAAGCTGAATATAATAGAAATACGGGAAGATATAGCACTTGAGGCTGAGAAAGTAGGTGCGAAGAAGAGAGTGTGAGAAAAGATGAGAAAGTGATAGTGAGAGAAGAGATTAAACGTATGACAAAAGAACATTGGATTGTGTGACAGCGAGAAAAACAACCAGACAAGTACACATCAATAATTAATATATCATGATGGCTTGGTCAAGAAAGCAGTGGTTCACCAGGATCCAAGCTCCCCAGCACTCAGGCTTTAGAGGTCACTAGGAATTTCTATTAATGCAATCAAATAATAGATATATGTATATATGCATCAATGCACTGATGCAAGGCTGCACAATCTTTTCTGGGGCAAGGGCCTCACTGTCATATTGTTCCTGTTCCAGGGGCAGCAATGAAATTTAGAGGTGTATTTCCCATCTGAAAATTTTATGGCACATCAATTGTAAATACCCAAAATGGTAAAAAGGTCTTGGTTTCACTTCAGGGACCCCGAAAGATCAGAATAGAGGTCCTCTGCTCAGGATGAAGCTCCTGCTTCCATTGTAATAGTTGCCTTTTTTTAACAACTACAGCGAATAGAGTAACACATACATAGCCTCCTCTTTAGAGTATTGAGCATATTAGACATTTTAGGCTCTATCCTTTGGACATGCTATAATTTTGTCAGAAATGAATACCCTGTTGAGTAAGAAATCCAGGTACAACTGCTGACAATGTACTAGGGATAATACAGAAACAGTTTTGCCTGGATTGCTTATTTAGTTAGCTTAAAATAGCATATGTAGCCCTACAGTGCCAGCCATACTGTGTCCATCATAACAGCGGCAGCCATACAGTGCCCACAGCTACGCCAGCCATAAAGTGCCCGACACAATAGTGCCATCAGTGGAATGTGGCTGTCAAAAATGAATTTTTTTAACGTATAAGGACAGAGACAAAGCATGTCTGTGTCCTGAAGGCTTAGGGCTGCACAGAAGAGCACTGTGGGCTGCATGCTGTGCACCCCTGCATTATTGTAATAATTTTCCCCTGTATCTGCTTCATCCTTCTTTGCTATCACAGGTTCCATAAAATTAGAAAAATGGCAGCAGCTATTCTGCTAAGAATCCAAGCATGTGCCTTTTACCGCCATGAGCAATTCCCCGATGGGATTATACCTCAGAATTAGGGCTTGTCCCCACGGCACGGGATTTCACCTGGTTTTTCAGACGTTTTCGGTTTTGAAAACTTTTAAAACGGGCCTCTATGGAAAACCTGCGCAGCAGTCCCCACTACACAGGTTTTCCGCCCGGCAGTATTTGACACTGCCGGCGGTCCGAAAAACAAGATTCGTGGTCGAAGAACGTAAGCTGGCGGGACTGTACACGGAAATGGCAAAACGGAACACAGAAAGGCTTCCTCACATAGGGTATGGGCACTATGGATTTGCCAAGTGTGTCAGGAAGGTGGAGCCATTATATAGGGTCAGCAGCCGGCAAAACCAATTACCGGCGCGCTGGCCTTTTAAATCTGAGAGAGCCGGCGCGCGCGTCTTAGGGAGCGGGGCCGCGTGCACCAGCCAGCCAGACCGATGCGGGGAGGCAGGAGCGTTGCCGGGTAAGTGACTGCACCCAAGGGAGCGAGTGCGTCCGCGGCCCAACACGCAGACTGCTGTGCCTCTCGCTCTGGGCGCAAGGAGGGACCCGAGGGAACGAGTGCGCCCGCAGCCTGAACAACCGGCTGCGGCGCTACTCGTGACAGGAAGGACCTCATTGTAGTCAATAGGGTTCATCAGGTTCCATTGGTGTATATACATTTTAAAACGGGTTTGCGACAGAGGTTCACACATGGAACCTTCAAAGATGTGAACCATACCTAAGCCTGTCATATTATGGGTATATGCAACATCTGAAACCCACAATCTAAGTTCCAGATTAACCCACCGTATATCTATATATCATATAGAGTATCTCACAAAAGTAAGTGCACCCTTCACATTAAATATTGTATGATATCTTTTCATGGGACAACACTGAAGATATAACACTGATACAATGTAAAGTAGTCAGTGTATATAGCTAGTACAAGGGCATTTTCACACCGATCTAACAATTAGGAGTGACTATCACTGCTCGCTATGAAGAAGACGCAGCGGCTTTCAGATGAGAGCTCGCCGCTGCGTGTTTCCATAGCGCAGCTCAGCTCCGTCTTTGAAAGAATTTACATGCAATTCTTTTCAAGACGGACCCGAGCGGCGTTTTTGAAACACGCAGCGGCGATCTCTCATCTGAACGCCGTTGCGTCTTCCTCATAGCTCGCAGTGATAGTCACTGCTAATTGTTAGATCCATCTTGGGGTCCGCTCTGTTGGTCCCCAAGACGGATCTACAAAGTGCTTGTAACACGGAGTGAAAACTCCATGTGAACAAGCCTTAACAGTGTAAATTTGGTGTGCCCTCAAAACAACTCAGCATACAGTCATCAATGTCTAAACCACTGGAAACAAAAATGAGTACACCCCTAAGTGAAGATGGACAAATTGTGCCCATAATGTCAATATTTGTGTGACCACCATTATTTCCCAGCACTGCCTTAACTCCCATGGGCATGGAGTTCACTAGAGCTTCACAGGTTGCAGCCATTGACATCCTCTTCCACTTCTCCATGACGACGTGGATGTTAGACACATTGCGCCCCTCCACCTTCCATTTGAAGATGCCCCACAGATGCTCAGTAGGGTTTAGGTCTGGAGACCTGTTTTGCCAGTCCAGCACCTTTACCCCCATTTTCTTTAGCAAGGCAGTGGTCGTCTTAGAGGTGTATTTATCATGTTGGAATCGTGCCCTGCGGCCCAGTTTCCAAAGGGAGGAGAGCATGCTCTGCTTCAGTATGTCACAGGATGTCCACTTCGAACAATCCCTAAATATTAGAAAAATCCTTTAATAATAAACTGATCACAAAGTGCCACTCTTCTAGATTCTCCAGTGTTTATCTGTGGGGAAACATGGCAGTAAGGGTAAGTTCACACAACGTAATTGCGGCGCGTACAGTACACTGCGCAATTACGCCGGGTGTTTTGGGAGTCGCGCTGATCAGCACGTACTCCTGTAGAAAGGGGAGGCCGGCAGCCCGCTGGCACCCACTGACATGCATTGCTCGCGCCACGTTTTCACCGCAAATAAATGACATGTCACTTATCTACCCTCACGTACAATACAATCATATTGTACGAGAGGGAGAGGAGGCGTAATCCATAGTTCTCTATGAGAGTTATGGATTACTGTAATTATGGGGCACATTTCCCCGTGTATTAAGCGCAGTACGCCACGAAATGCGCTCCAAAATAAGCCATGTGAATATACCCTAAGGGCCATGTATGAAAACAGTCTTGATCGAAGACTTTCTTTGTTGCCCATAGCAACCAGAGCTCCCCTTTCATTTTGTATAGTGCCCTGAAAAAATTAAAAGGGAGCTTTGATTGGTTGCTATGGGCAACAATAAAGTCTTAGACCTAGACAGTTTTCATACATGTCCACCTAAGTGTTCAATTTCCCTACAATGCAATCTGTGTCATGCAGGACAGGACGGAGCCTCCAGAGTCAAAGGCACTGTTTGTAACCGCTCTGCACTCTTGCCAACAGATGAGGAGCTTTAACAGACTTCATATTCACTCAGAAGTCCTTTAGGGTGCTTTCACCAGGAGCATTTCTGGTCCATTTTTTGCGCGTTTTTATGCTGTGCATTTTTAAAAAAGAAAAGCACAAAAAAGTGCCAAAAACACATCAAAAAACACTGTGTGTGAAAGCACCTTTTGTTAGGTTTACACGCCGGTTTTTAGATGCATAATTGGATCCGTGTTTTGGACCCAAAACACGCATTTAACAATGTGCAGTGTGATCTACATTAGTTTCCATGTAAAACACGCATCAACGTTCAAACATCTGAACACCGATGCATGTTTTACATGAGTCTTTCTGATGTGTATTTCGGATCCGTTCATAGAATTGACAAGTCAATTCTTGATCCGTTTTCCGCTCAAATTTTTCAAAGTTTTGAACATACCCCCTTTAAAGTGCTTTCACCCCAGTGCGTTTTTCCACTTTTCAGAAAATGCACAGCAATTTAAAAACAGTTTTTTAAATTTCTTTTGGAATTTTTTTTCCAAAGGGAAAAAAAATGCCAAACCCAAAAAAAAGCAATTTTTTTGTGGGAAAAGGGACCCTAATTCCCCCCCTGCAATTTTAAACTGCCTTTTTACCAGTAAGGGTTTTTAAAATTCTATCACAAATGCGTTTTTTAGTGCTTTTTTTTGGGGAAAATTTCATAGGGAATTTAAAATTTCTTTTGGTTTTTTCTGCCCAAAAAAAAAAAACCAAAAAACGCACCAAAAAAAAAACGGGTCCCCTTGAAAACACCCTAAGGGTTCTTTCCCAAATTTTTTTCGGAAAAGGTGTTAAAGGTTTTTTGAAGTCTTGCTGATTTTAAACACAAAATTTAAATTTATTGCTTTTTTTTCAAAACAAATTGGGGATTCGGGTAAAAGAAAGAAAACCCTTGGGTAGTAAAATTTTAAAAGGAATTTTAAAATTTCTGTTTCAGTTAAAGGCCCCCATACAGGGTTTTGATAAAACCCTTTAAAGGGTATTTTAAAAAAAAAGAGAATTTCCCAACTTTTGTTAACAAAACCTTTTGCCATTCCCTAAACGTCCCATAAAAATGGATTTTTCTTTTCTTAAAATTTTGGGATTTTTAAATTTTATGGGTTGTTTAAAAGTGGTAATTTCCAAGGGCAAGTCAATCGGGTGATTAGTATGTTGATGCTTTTTTTTGGGATCGGGGCAATAAACTGGATTCATCAACCAAACGAAAGCATGGGGCACACCCGGAAAATTTTCCACTGAATGGAAAAATGGAAGGAAACGACCTCATCCCTTGCTGGGTAGTATGGGCCTCGTTCACCACAGGCTTATTTGGGACTGATTTGGAGGGCCCTAAATTGCGCCTTTATTTGCCTTGCGTAAAAGGGTCCCCAAACCCTCCCCGTAACTACGGTTAAATTCCACAGTTTGGGCATAGAGGGCTGTTGGGAATTCCCTCTCCCTTTTTCCCCGCCAACCCCCCTGGGGGGCGGGAAATAAAAAAGGGGGGGGGGGGAAAAGAAAAAATGGCAGGGCCCTGAAAAAAAGAATTTTTCCATCTTGGGGGCCCGGCGGGGCTTTTTGGCCCCCACCGCCCCCCCTTCCCCCCCTTTCTGGCAAAAATTTCCCCGGCCAAAAAAAAGCCGGGGGTGGGGAAAAGGAATTTTAAAAAGGCCCACAACCCGCAGCTTTGGAACCAAAATGATCACGTGTTGGTTTTGGAATAGTTGTTTAAAAATTTTGATTCAAATTTTTGAACCCGAGAAACCTATTTTAACAAACCCCTTAAAAATTAAAACAAAGGAAAGTGCAAAACATTTTACTGTACTAAAACTTCCCTTTTTCCCTGTCTTTACTGGCAGGGTGGGTGACTGGTTGGGCCCCCAAATTTTTTATTGCAGAACCGCCCAAATTTTTTGGGTTGGGGGAACTTGGCCCTGCCCCCAATCTGAAGGGGGCAAAAATTGTGAAATATACCCGGGTAAAAATAAAAAAGGTTTTGGCCCCAAACCCTTTTAAAAGGGCCTGTGGCCTATTACTTTTTTAAAAAAATGCTTTTTTGTCCCCTATTAAATAAACTCTCCCTGGAAAACCCCTTTCCCTTATATCTTTTTGTGTTGGCCCCCTGTTTCTCTGTTCACTCCCTTTTTCAAAAAGAATTTTCTGTAAACAAATCACTGGGTGTAACCAATGCTGGGTTTGTGTCCCCTTGCACATCTTGGGAGTTTTTTAAATTTAGTACTGGGGCAAAGTCAGTGGGGAAACCCGGGGGGCCCCACCCCTTTTTGAGAACTGGAATGGGTTTTCCAACCCCCTGGGCGAATTTAAATTTTAAAAAATTTTAAGTTTGGGAAAGGAAAAAACAACAAAACCCAACCACAAGAGATATAAAAAGAAAAATTAACTGCAGACAAAATTTTTATTTCACAGGGGAAAACAAGGATTTATTTAAAAAAACCAGACAAAAATCCTGGAGAAAGGGCCCACGGTGGCCCTTCCTTTTTCCTCTATAAATTTAAAATTTGGGGCCCTTTTTTATTCTTGCCTTTAGAAAATTTGCACATTACCATTTTGCTTACCCCAAATTTTCTGGTTTTTCATATCTCTGGGGTTGGTTTTTTGTATTTTGGGGATTTTTTCAAGAAAGGGGGAAAAAAGTATTTTGTTTCCCCTTTGGGGAATTTTTTTTCAAGTTTTTTCCAAAAAAAAAAAGAATGGGGAAAAAGGGTTTTGTAATTTTTATGTAAACTAAAAAACTTAACCCGTGAAAAGGGGCCCAAAAAATAAAAAAAAAAAAAATTAAAAAAATTCAAATTGTATTTAAATTTGCATTTTATTTCCCTGAAAAAAAAGTATTTTTATACAATAAGGAAAAAAAAAACTTTAAAAATTTAAATTTCAGATGTTTAAAAGGGAAGGTTTTGCCCACTGGAAAAAAGAAAAAAAAACAGTCTATAAAATTTTTAAAGGGTTTAATTAATTTTTTAAAATTGAGAGAGGAAAATATCCAAAAATTTAAAAACCCGAAAAATTTACCCTTGTATAAATAAATATAAAAATTTTTATTTGCATTTTTGGGTGAAAAAAAAAAGGGAAAATTTTTATCTCCTGAGGCAAATCAAGAAAAAGGTGGGAAAACCCTTTTTTTTGGCCAATCCAAAAAAAAAGCCCGTCGGGCTTTTTTTTGTGTTGATGATAGGTTTTGGGGCCCAAACCCTTATATTTTTTTGGGCTGTCTTTTACAAACCTTAGGGGCTCCTAATCAATCGTTACCCTTTCATTTTAAAACAAACTGCCCCCTTAAATCACCTTTTATAAAAAAACCCCCTGGCCAAAAGACTCAATTAAAAACCCGTTTTAACCCTAACCTCTGCAACATGGGCAAGAACCCAAAAGGCCCTTTTCCCAAGGATTTTTAGGGACAAGAACATTTGACCTCAACCCAAAACTAAAAATGGGGGGTACAAAACCAAAAAGGAAAGGGCGCTGGGTGGAGAAGGGGGCCCAAAAAAAAGGTAAAAAGATGGGGCCCCGGGGGCAGTGTAATGGAAACGAAAGAAGCCCAGGCTATAGGCTTTTTTATTAGAAGAAAATTTTTTTTTTATTTTTAAAAAAGAAACCCCCCCCCCCCGTTTTTTACCCGAACCCCCAAAATTAAAAAAACTAAACAAAAAAAATTTTCTTTACGCGTTTTGCCGGGGTTCAGCCGCGCTTTTTTCGAAAATAAAAAATATTTTAAGGAACAATGAGTATATATAATGTTTTTCAAAACCAAAATTTTAAAGGGTTTTTTGTTTTACGGGTAAATTGTCTTGGGAAAGGGGGAAAAAGGTTTTGAAGAAAAGAAGAGGGGCGAAAAATTTGGGCAAGGGGGGAAATGTTCAATCTTAATTTAGGAAGAGAATTTTGATTGGGAATTAAAGGGGAAAACACCCGGGGGTGGGCTCGGGGTTTTTTTAACCCAAACCCCGGGCACCCCTGGGGGGAATCCATTGATTGTGGTTTGTTGCAAGCCAAAAATTTTTAACAAAAAAAAAAAAGTTGTGGAAATTTGCGTTTTATTGGGGGCTTTAATTGCTTTGTGTTTTAAAAATTTAACTTTAATAAGGGGGAAAATCACTCTCGGGGGGGGGCGATTTTTAGATAAATTTACCACTGGAGAGTTTTGAAGATGTAAAATGCAGAGGTAAATTGGGTCAAAATTTTGAAGTTTAAAAGGTGGGAATAGAGAATAGCCAAAGGAAAAAAAAAAAAAAGGTGGAAAATACAAAAGGACCAAAAAATTGGAAAGAAAGGGGAAAAACTTAAAATTTTAAAAATTTTAAAATTTTTCAGGGGCCAAAAAGATTGTAAGAATAAAGGGCGGCTCTATTAAATTTTGTATTTCCCCCGTGAGTGTGTTGGTTTTTTAAAAAAAAGGGGAAAAAATTGGGAAATTTAACCCTTTGGGTTTTTGGGAAAATTTTAAGGGAAAAGGGCTTTGGGGGTTGGTTATGCTTTAAAAATGGGCCGGGGGCCCTATGAAATTTGGGGCCCAAACCCTGGGAGAAAATCCTTTAAAAAAGGGAAAATGATTTTTTGCCTTTTATGCCGGGGGGTTTAAAAAGGCCAATGGAAAAAAAAATGGGAAAAAAAAAAAACTTTTTCAAAAGAGAAAAATTTAGAAAGAAATTGTGTTATGAAAAAGTCGGGGTTTGGGTTATGTAGGGCCCCATTGGGGGTTATTTTTTGTGTCAGGGAAAACAGAAACACTGAAAAAATGGGTTGGGAAAGCATTTGGGAAAAACAAAAAAAAAATATTATAATTTTAAAAAAAGTTTTGGGTTAAAACCCCCTAAACAACATTTGATTTTCTAAACATGTGGGCCCCGGTTTTAAAAGTTTGCAAACAGCATGGTAATCGGTAAAACTCTTTTAAAATTAAGTAGGATCTGTTTTTTTAAGAGGGTTTTTTAAAAAATCAACAGAAAAAAAATAGAAATTTTTGAGGGGAATTTTCGGGACTGCCGGATATAAATTTAGGGAAATGAATAAAATGCCCCCGGGGGGGCCGCAAAAATTTTCTTTTGGATAATAAAAAATTTTTAAAAACCCTTAAAAAATTTAATTTTTTTTTAAAAAAAAAATTTTATTAACCCCGGGGGAGTGGGGGAGGGAAAGGGGACGGCTTTGGTTTCTATTGTAAGAAAATTTAAAAAATAAAAAACAAAACGATGTTTAAACCCACCAAACGATTTTGGGGGCTCAATTTAAAAAAACTCACCGGTGGGGTTTTTCCTTTTATTTATGAGGAATGGAAGGGGGAAAATCAGCCCTTTTTTTAAAATACCGGGGGAACTTTTTTAATGAAACTCAAGGCAGCTACAACTGGTTTTTTACCTAAAAACCAAATTTGGGAATCAAATTCAACCTTTTTGAATTTTAAAAAATCCTACAGTTTCCCACAAGGTTCCCCCCCCGCTCAAGAAAGGGACTTTGCAGGCCCCCCTTTGAAAGTTTGCCAATAAAACAACCCCGGTTCTTTGGGAGGGGGTTAGGTGAAGGGGGTTTCGGGGTTTCGGGGGGGAAAGGGGGGGGAATAAAAAATTGAAAACTCTTTTGGGCCCTTAATTTTTTAACCCCCCAGGGGTTTGGGGGGAATGAAAAAGGCCCGCCTATGAAAACCCAAAAGAACCAGGGGCCCTTTGGGAGTTGGATTTTGTCGGTTGGGGGGAAGGGCCTTTAATTTTTAGGAGGCTGGAGGGGTTTTTTTAAAAAGGTGACTCCCAAAAAATTTCTTGTTTGGGGCAACTTCTTTATTTGGCCGTGGGGGGTTTTTTTGGGGGGTTACATTTTGAGGGTTTTTTAAATTTTGGGACCCTTTAGCCAATTTTTTTATTTTTGGGTTTTCCCTCCTTTTCCTTCTTGACCCCCCGGGGACCGGGTTTTTGGGGGGTCTTTCTAAATTTTGCAGCTTTTTTCCTTCCCTTCCAAAACACGGGGGTGTTTGGGGGGTTTTAAAACCCAAAAAAAAACCTTTTAATTTTTTTATCCTCTGGAAAAACAGCAAACCCCTTTTTTTTTTTCACCAATGAAATAGCCTGGCTCCTTGTTTTTATTGAACCAAAATTTTAGATGGGGCCCGCACAATTTTCCTTTTGGCAGAGGGACCTAAAAAAATTTTTAAAAGTAAATATTATATATAATTTTTATTATATATTAATTTATTTAATTTTTTTTATTTTTATTTGGCCCGAGCGACTGCAAGGGGGGAAAAAAATCCAATGTTTCTGCCCCCTGGGTGGGGAGTAAAATTTTCCCGGGGTTTGTTAAACCCAAATCTTTCAATTTCCTGGCCTTGGTGGGGGGGTTTTGGGGGATATCTTTACTGTTTGGGCGCCACCCGGAAAACAGCCCCTTTTAGTTGGGCGTCTTTCCCGCCTTTTTGGGTCCGCTCTTCATGGAGTGGGCCCAACTTTTTTTGGGGGTTTGGGGCCATTTCTAAAGGCCCCGGGGCCCAAACGGGTTTTTTGGGGGGCTTCCATTGGTTTTAAGAATTTTTAACCTTTGGGGGGGCCTATCCAAAGATATTTGGGTCCAAAAGGCTCCTTTTGTTGGTGAAATTTTTTTATGCCCCAAAACGACATTTTCTTCCCCTTTTTCCCCAAAAAAAAAGCCCCCCCCCCAAAAATTTTTTTTTTTTGCCCTTTTTTTTGGGGAAAAGTTTTTTTAAGGACCCTTGGTTTTTTAGTTTTTTTTTTTTGGGTCAGTTTTGGGGGGAACCCTTTTTTGGGCTTATTTTAACCCCCCCCAAAAAAGGTGGCCCCCAGGGATTGGGGCCTAAGGGAATCCAAATTAGGGGGGGGAGGGTTGGGTGGGGGGGGTTACCCTTATGCGGCCAAAAATAAAATTTTTTTTAGGGGGGGGTTTTCCCCGCCCGGGGGGGGTTGGGGGGGGGGGGTTTTTTTTGGCGGGGTGTACTTTCCAATAAGTGGCCGTTTTCCAAAATTTTTGGGCCTAACGTACGCCCCCCCAAATTTTGGGTTTTTAAAAAAATTTTCACAGTAAAAAACCCGGGAAAAGGTTTCATGGGGGAAAACGGGGGGGGGGGAAAAATTTAAAAATGGAAGGGTGGGCCCGGGAGTTTTCTTTTTTTTGGGGAAAATTGGTTTTCGGCCCGGGATGAGTGCTACCCCGGGTTGGGCGGGAGCAAAAGTTCCTTTAGGGGGGAAACCCTGAATGTCAAAAATGTAAATGTGACATACTGAAGCAGGCAAAGATTTTATTCCTTCAGAAAAAATTGGGGGGACAGGGCGTATTCCAAAAATGATTTAAAGCCCCCCCAAAAACACCTCCAAGGGTTAACCACCCGGGCTTGCTAAAGAAAATGAAAGGGGAAAAGGTAAATGGGCCCGGTCAACCGGGGGATTTTCTCCCAAAAACCCATAAAGCTATTTAAACAATTTTCCGGGGGCAAAAACCCCAAATGGGAAGGTGGTAGAAGCAAAAGGTCTCTAATAAAATAAGTTCCCACGGGGTTTTACCCAAAGGGGTAACAACAAGTACTTTTAAAAAACGCTCTGGCCCGCCCCCTTTTCCCAACCTTTTCCCCTTTCCCCGGGGAATACGTTGTAATATCATAACACTCAATGAGTGCTATAATTCTACCATATTTGCAGGTCTTACTTCGGTCACATTGTAGCGCAATTACTCCCCAAAGTACGGCCCACAAATCTGCTGTGTGAACATACCCTAACATCCACCAGCTTGGTGTCATTTAAAGGGGGACGTTTGGGAAAAGATTCCCCGTGGGTGCAACCATGAATATTTACTGACCCATGCCCCAAGAAAAGTTTTAAAGGGATTTCTGGAAAAAAACGGGGGGCCAAAACAAAATAAATTTACACTTTGGGGACACAATTTTCCATTTTCACTTAGGGGTGTACTCATTTTTGTTGCCAGAGATTTAGGCAAACACCAACTGATCAAGGTGGTCCTACAAAGTATTGACTCAGGAGAGCTTAATACATATGCACACCACACTTTTCAGTTTTTGTAATGCAAAAATTTGAGAAAGCACGTATTATTATCTTTACATTACACAAATACTTGCTACTTTGTGTTACTGTAACACATAAAATACATTTAAATTTGTGGCTGTAATGTTTAAAAATTAGGGACAGTTCAAGGGGTATAAATTATTTTACAACCCACTGAACTTACAAACACACAGATACATAGATAGATATAATATATATGTACACATCAGAATATGGTAAGCAGGACGTAATGTATAGCTTCATATAGTTATATATTTATGTATATGTATGTATATATACACACGCATATATATATACATATATACACACACACATTTTATATATATATATATATATTTATATATATTTATTTATATATATATTTTTTATATTTTTCACATTGTGTGATATATCACACATACATTCTCGCACACACTTGTTAATTGGCTATAGTTATCACCTAGTTTTCAGATCTCATAATTTGTTTTCTTACAAGTAAGGAGAATGTCTCCAGACAAAAAAAATGCATGATATTCAATAAGTTCATTTCCATAACATGCATCTTGCTAACAGCCCACTCCACAGCTCTCACACCAAAGACAGCCAGCAAAACTTTCTTCTCTTTCCAGCGTCTCTATGGAAACAGCTACGGAGCCAAATAAGTTCAACACTCTCCACCTTGCGATGCTCTGCAGAGGAATGCACTGGCTGACAACTGTCTATGAATGGGTTGAAATAAGAGTTGTATGAACAGGTTAATCTGTACATCTGTGCTCACACATGTAAAACTTGTGTTCACTGTGAAAAAACAATTCTTGAACATCTCATTATTCATTTTAGCACTTTATTACTTAATGTGTCAGCTGGGCGTTACCAGTTTGAGGTGTGTCTCTGCACAGTGTGGCATTGTCCAATCAGTGCAGGCAGCGTGTGTGTGCAGGGACATGCTCCTTTGAAAACTGGAACACCCATCTGACTGATTCAGTCAAATATTTCTGGAAAAAGGTATGTCAGATAAACAGCAATATATATATATATATATATATATATATATATATATATATATATATATATATATGAGGAGTTGCTCGAATATTAATAAATTCCAGTTCGACCATTGTATGCTGAAACCATAACTCTATGGAAAACTGGCGAATGGTTCCAAAGCCCTAAAATGTCACCAACATGATGCAAAATGAGGACTAAAGAAAATGAAGCAGACTAAAAAAAAAGCAACTCTTCACCTGATGCCCAAAGTAGTCGCTCATCCTAGCACATGTAAGGGACAGTACAGAACAAGTAGTACCGCACTGTACTGGAGAAAGGCACTATTATACTGCAAATCACTACTTAAACTAATTGAAACTATCCTAAGGTACAAGGTAACCCCTCAGTAAAAAAGGACATGCAGTAACCGCACTGTACTGTAGAGAGGTGCTATACACCGCCAATCACTACATCACTAATACATGTAAGAGCAGTACAGGACATGTAGTACCGCACTGTGCTGTAGAGAGGTACTATAGACCGCCAATCACTACATCACTAATACATGTAAGAGCATTAGACTACATGTAGTACCGCTCTGTACTGGAGCGTTGCGCTACTAGATCTCCTATCACTGCATGTACTTCACTAATACATGTAAGAGCAGTACAGAACATGTGATACCGCACTGTACTGTAGAGAGGTGCTATAGACCGCCAATCACTACATCACTAATACATGTAAGAGCAGTACAGGACATGCAGTACCGCACTGTTCTGTAGAGAGGTTCTATAGACCGCCAATCCAGGGCTGTGGAGTTGGAGTCGGAGGCTATTTTGCAGGAGTCGGAGTCGTCATAAAAGGGACCGACTCCGACTCCCAAAAAATATAAATAATTTGGGTCCAGTTAGTTCGATGAAAAGGGAGCAAGAGAATTGGTCCGGCCAGTGCAAATCTCCCATATCTTCACCCTCTCACATGAGGAGTGTAATTGATGACATGGAGCAGGCAAAGCGCTGCCCCAGGGGACAAGATTCTGCTCCCAGGGCAAACAGATTTCAGCAAAAATTTTTTTACCTTTTTCAAAGAAGTAGAAGGGTTTAACCATTTATCAAAACTGACTGTGGCTGAGGCATTCCTTTATAAACCCGGGCATTGTTAGAGATTTCCCCTGTGGGTTACCTTTTCCCCCAACCCAAGTTAGTGTAGAGAGGCCGTTCTCTAGCCTGGAAATAATGAGATCGATGTGAGGTCATGTATGCAGGATCTGATGGAGGCAATACTATTTCTCAGAACAAATTCAAGACTCCACAAATTTGTTCCCCCAGTATTTTTGCATTTTTAACTATTTTTTGTGTCCTAAAGTCATATCCAATAAATTATTTTTCATTTGAAAACCCAAAATTTGGAAAACAAGTTTTAAACTTTTGCCCTTTCAGGCTCATCTCTAACCATCCACTTCAGCTTTTTTTCATGAGGCTACTGTAATTTTATATACAGTCATCTTATTATCTTATTCCCTAAATGTGACATGGCCCAAATAAATTTTTTTTCTGCTTAGTTCGCAGATTCTTTCCCCGTAACTGCTTGGGTTTTGTTTTTTCCCTAAAAATCCCCAAAATGTTAATTTTTTATTATTTTGTTAGATTTGGGAAAAACCCCCTTTTGGGTTTCAAGCCCCTGCCTTTAAAAAAATTCTGGGCTTCCCCGAAAAAGATTCCCACATCCCTTTACCAAAATCTGATCCCAGGTTTTCTTCTAAAACATTCCCAAGTTGGGGCGACGGACTTGGGTACAAAAAGAGTTTTTTTTCAGTTCTAGCACAAAAATGTTTTAAAACAAATTTTTCCCTTTTTGCTTGTCATGTTGTTTACCTAAAAAAGCTTGATTATTGTTTCATAAGGTGATAAACAGCCTGATTTTTTCCATTTTAAATACCCTAAAGTTATCACTTAAACATGCGCAATTATGAGGGGGTCAGGGATCCCGGGGGTTTTGAAATTTTAGGAGTCGGGGGTCGGGGCCCTTTGCGCCCGACTCCACCCATGCGCCAATCAAATACGTCACTAAAAACATTAAGGGGGTAGTACAAGGGGCATGAGTAAACCCCAAATGTACTGGGAGAGAGGCGCTTCTAGAAAACTCCCAAAAAAATGCAAAGTACTTCACTAATACATGTAAAAAGCCCCGTAAGGGCATGTGATTTCCCCCAAAAGTACTGTAGAGAGGTGCTAAAAGACCGTCCAAACACTACTTTACTAATACCATTTTTAAAAACAGTACAGGACATGTAGTACCGCCCCTGTACTGGAGAAAGGCGGGTTTCTAAACTCCAAAACCAAACCTGTAATCCCCCTAATACAGGTAAGAAATAAATACAGGATATGTGGTTACAGCATGTACTGTAAGAAAGGCGCTTCTAGCCACCAATCCACACACTAATACGTAAGAGCAGTACATGTAGTACCGCACTGGCGTAGAAGACGCTATTTAACCCCCAAATCACTACATGTACATCACTAATACAGGAAAGAGCAGTACAGCACTGTACTGTATAGAGACACTACTAGACAACCAATCACTACCTATACATCACTAATACAGGTAAGAGCAGTACAGGACATTTAGTACCGACTGTACGTAAGAACCTAAGACAACCAATCACTCCCTATACATCACTAATACATTAAGAGCAGTACAGGCATTTAGTACCACATGTACTGTAAAGCATACTAGACACCAATCACACCTTACATCACTAATAATGAAAGAGCTAAGGACATGTATGCATGTACTGTAGAGGGGTTCAGACAATTTTCGCCTGTACAATTTTTACATGTAAAGAAAAGATAATTAGTGGGATCTTAAACAATCCAAGAGCGGCGATCTCTAGTTTGTAGGCGTTCGGTTTCAAGTACAATGTCTCAGGAAAAAAAACCCTTTTTATAAAAATATCGTATCCTGAGGCCATTGTAACTTGAGGAACCACTATGTTTACTAAAACAGACATTTTGGGAACGGCCACAGGTCCCGTTTAACATCTTGTTGCTAGATACCACAGGACACCTTCAGAAGTCTTTTGGAGTCCAGATGAGTTATAAGAGAAGATGCTCCAGCATTATTACTACACAGGGAACACAAGGATTTCCTAAAATAGTCACATGTCCTCTGTAAGGGCATGTTCACACGACGGATTTGGCCCCGTTAGGGCCCCGGGGCCGACGCGAGGTTTTGGAAGGATCGGAACGAGGCCTAATACGCTGTCCCCCGTTTTTCCAACCCGTGTTTTCTTCCTCCTGCATCTGAATATTCACTATTACTACAGTTAAAGAGGACCAGTAACATCCTAGGCAATGTCTGTCTCAGTATATGTATTATTAAATCTGTCAGATGGGTGTAACCAATTGGGCTGTGACTTTTCTCAGTCTGATATTGTCCAATCAGTGCTAAAGGTCACTGTGTTCAGGGACACGCCCCTCTGAAAACTGGAATGGAAACACCCATCTGACGGATTCAATGATACAGTCCTAGAAGAAATAACAGAGGAACAGCATAACACAGAGTTATAGGAGAAGATGCTTCGGAATGGTTATTTCGCAGGAAACACAAGGATTTACTAAAATAGACAGATCAGGAAATGTTGCAGTTCCTGTTTAAAGGGCTTTTGCCATTTGTCAAGTCCTGTCTGTGGCTAGCTATAAGCCCTAATGGGCAGCCTCACAGAATAGGGAGATGGCCTCTTGCGCAATTCTACCCGTTCAATTATATGGCAGTTCTGGTATATTCAAAACGCCCATAGACATGAATTTCGGAGAATTGCACAAGCAAGGCCATCTCCCTATTCTGTGAGGCCGGCCCATAAGGGCTAAGAGCTAGCCTCAGACGGGACTTGACAAATGGCAAAACCCCTTTAAACAAAGCTGCGGAGTCCATGTCTTGATGAATTATTAGAGAAGATGCTCCAGAATTGTTATTTCACAGGGAACACAGGCTCCAGATATTCTATTAAATTACATCTATAGGGTTACCTTGCACCTATAGGGTGGGTTGGTGAACATACAATGATCCTTTGCACCTATATAATCATGTGGGTTGGTGGCCATACAAAGGATCCTTTGCACCTCTAGGATTCTTTGGGTTGGTGGACATACAAGGGATCATTTCCATCTACAGAATCCTGTAGGTTGGTAGATATACAAGTGATTCTTTAAACCTATATAATCCTGTGGGTTGGTGGACATACAAATGATCCTTTACACCCATAGAATCCTGTGGACTGGTGGACATACAAGTGATCCCTTACACCTAAGGAATCCTGTGGGTTAGTGGGGCATACAAGTTATCCTTTAAAACCATAGATCCTGTAATTGTGAGAGATACAAGGATACCTTTACACTATAGGATCTAGTGACTGTGACATGCAAAGGATCCTTTACGCCTATAGGATCCTGTGGACTGGTGGACATGCAAAGGATCCTTTACACCTATAGAATTCTGTGGGTTGGTGGACATACAAGTGATCTTTTACACCTATAGGATCCTGTAGGTTGGTGGACATACAAGTGATCCCTTACACCTATAGCATTCTGTAGATTGGTGGACATAAAAGTGATCCTTCACACCTATAGAATCCTGTGGATTGGTGAACCTACAAAGGACCTTCACACCTATAGGATCCTGTATATTGGTGGACATACAAAGGACCCTCCGAACCTAGTCATGCGGGTTGGTGGACATACAAGTGATCCCTTACACCTATAGGGTCCTGTACATTGGTGGACATACAAGTGATCCCTTACACCTATAGGATCCTGTGGATTGGTGGACATACAAGGGATCCTTTACACCTATAGGATCATATGAACTGGTGGACATGCAAATGATCCTTTACACCTATAGGATCCTGAGGATTGATAGACCTACAAGTGATCCTTTACACCCATAGAATCCTGTGGGTTGGTGTTGCATGCAAAGGACCCTCTACACCTATAGGTTCCTGTGGGTTGTTGGACAAGTGATCCCTTACACCTATAGGATCCTGTAGATTGGTGGCCATACAAAGGACCCTCCGCACCTAGTCATGTGGGCTGGTGGCCATACAGGGTTTCCATGCAGAGGTGATCACATTACCTTGAGGTCTGGAGGTTTGTTTCTCGTGATGACAGGGGGTGCCTGGCTGACAGACGGTCCTGCAGAGCCCAACTCCCCGGCTCCTGGGCTGTCTGAACCGCGCACTTCCATGACAGTAGGTGGCAAAAGAGCATCGTGTGCAGCCACCTCGTCAGGGTGCAGCTCGTCGGACTGGCAGCGCTTCATGTAACCACAGGGGGCACAGGGTAGAGGGGTAGGTGGGGGGAGCAGTGGAGCAGGGCACCATGAAATATAGAAGGGTAGCAGCCAGCAGGTAGAATCACAGCCAGGGGCTGAGGGATGGGGGCATCCACAGGAAAACAACTTTCCAATCACTCACATCATCCACACGGCCCTGGGTGCAGTCTGCAGCACAGTACCCCGGCTCTCAGCATTAACACCCGTCCGATCCGTGCACTGCAATGTGCTCCGCTGCATCCACACATCACACCGCTGCAGCCACCAGCACAGCCCTGCCACACCGGAAGAGGGGCGAGGCCCTGGCGTCTAGTCCATCCTCCCCCAGGCCCCTCTGGCTCCGCTCCCGGGGGCCCCGGCACCTACGTCTGCACCTCTCCCTGCAGAGCCTGGGGTGACCAGCGCTCAACCTAACCTCCGCTAGTGAACGACATAGCTCCTGGCCAATGGCAAGAGAGCACTTGACGCGGCATATCCAATCAGAAATGGGGGCGGGGACCTATCCCGTTTCAAGGTGGGTTGAGGAGCGGGAGCTGTCACAAGAAGGTGGTGCTGTAGCGGCTTTATGGAGAAGGCTCAATGTGAGGGGTCAGCAGTGGGGTTCAGGGCGGGGCTACAATGCATGGGGCCCCAGAGCAAAGTAGTGACTACAGTAATGCAGACTGGTGCCAGAAGAATGGATGGTACAGCAGAGTAAACCGCTCAGAGGAGCTTCAGGACATAAAAAGGGACATAGCTTCTACAAAGGAGTCTACCTATGCTGGTTACAGCTGTGACTATGCCCATGGGACCATCAGGTCATTGCCCTTTGGAAATTGAGGACAAGGCTTAGAGCAAGATGGAGGGATACAACGGCATAATCTACGAACATGCCCAAAAAGAAGAGAATGTACGAAATGTATAACTTGTGGGAATTTACTTAAATCATGAAATAAAGAGATAAGTGGTCCAAGAGATTGTCAGGATAATCTACAGTATCTCACAAACGTGACTACACCTCTCAATTTCCTATAAAAATTGTATTATATCTATTCATGGGACAACACTGAAGATATGACACTTTGTTACAATGTAAAGTAGTCAGTGTACAGCTTGTATAGCAGTGTAAATTTGGTGTGTCCTCAAAATAACTAATCACTCAGCCATCGATGTCTAAACTGCTGGCAACAAAATTGAGTACACCCCTAAGTGAAGATGGACAAATTGTGCCCAAAGTGTCATTATTTTGTGTGACCACTATTATTTTCCAGCACTGCCTTAAAGAGAACCTGTCACATAGATTATGCCCCCCGTGCTGAGGGCAGCACAAGCCAGTGACAGACATGCTGTTTCCAGCGCTGTGTCCCTTATTGTGTAAGATGCTGGAGTTTTCGAGTATTTAGTGCTGAAATCTGCAGTTTCCAGCCAGAAAAGTCAGGTTTTTTTTCATACCCCGCCCACCTAACTGCTTAACCTACTACTTTGAATAGATAGAAACAGGTGAATAACTAAGATGGGTGGAGCTAGCCTTTGGTGGGCAGGGCTAACACCTGCTCATGAATAAGAGGGGTAAATGCTCTATAACTCCAGCATCTTTCAGAATAAGGGACACAGCGCTGGAAACAGCAGGTCTGACACTAGATTGTGCTGTCCTCAACCAGGGGGGGATAAACTATGTGACAGGTTCTCTTTAACTCTCTTGGGCATGGAGTTCACTAGAGCTTCACAGGTTGCAGCCACTGGAATCCTCTTCAACTCCTCCCTGATGATATCACAGAACTGTCTTAAAGCCTGTACAGGAAGTAATAGGGGGCAGATAGAGCTATGCACTCCCTGATGTATGTTGCTGCTTCCTGTCCTTGGCCCCAAGACTAAAGCACCAGGCTTGGGGCTGAGAGCAGGTAATCTCGCCAAGGGAGCGTGGAGAGGTGAGTGCCTACCTTCCTACTGGGGGTTTCTAATCTACCTACTGGGAGGCGCCTAATCTACCTACTGGGGTGCCTTATCTATCTACCTACCTACTTGGGGGTTCCTAACCTACCTACCTACTGAGAGCCCCAATCTATACAACTACCTACTGGGGGGCCCCAATCTACCTACCTACTGAGAGCCCCAATCTATACAACTACCTACTTACCTACTGGGGACCCCTATCTACCTATCTACTGAGGGGCCCCTAACCAATTTACCTGCTGGGGACCCCAATCTACCTACCAGGAGCCCTTAATCTACTTACCTACCTACTGGGAGGACTCTATCTATCTACCTACCTATCTTCTACAGGCCTTATGTACCTTACCTACAACAGTTGGACCTATATACCGATTTACCTACTAGGAGCCCTATATAACTACTTACGCAGGGCCTATATACCTAGCTACCAGAGCACCAAGGACATAATTATTATCATTTCAGACACTATGGAGGGGGAGTTTGTACATAAGGGTGCACAGGTGGGATGATGAGAGAAAAGTGAGGAGTCTAACATATTTGAGTTGTAATTTCTGCAGGGACGAGTGGTGGCCAGAAGAAGTCGTCATGGCAGTCTGGAGCAGATGGAGAAGAAGAGGGAAAGTGAACGACTTATTAGTTAAGAGGTCTCCCGTGAGTCACTAAATGTAACTGCACTGTCTGCACTTGTATCTAACACTATATGTTCACTGTATGGAGGTAATATACAGTCTGCAGAGCCTGTGTGCACTTGTATCTACCACTATATGGTCAATGTATAGAGGTAATATACAGTCTGCTGAGTCTGTGTACACTGGTATCTACCACTATATGGTCACTGTATGCCAATAATATTGGTATTGGTGTAATGGTTTATATTCAGTAACATATGATGGCATTATTCAGTATCTTTATGGTGGAGATATGTGGTGATGTGGCAGTATTATTTGGTTCTCCTATTTTGTTGTTATTGATATCATTGTTCTGGGTATACTGGTTTGGTCAGTAACATTATAGTGCTGTTATTCACCATGTAGTAGTGATATGTTGTGGTATTATTTGGTCTTTATATATTGTTGTTATTTGGCAATATTGTTGTCGGTATACTGGTTTGGTCAGTAGCATTGTAGTGGTGACTTGCGATGATCATGTGGTGGTATTTGCTGGCCCTTGTATATGTACTGACCCACACAATATACATAAACTGTACCTTGTAAAATCCAACAAAAACTGAATCCAAAAACAATGGCGCAATTGAATTTTTTTCTGTGGTGGACAGCAGAGCGTTGGGGTTGGCGGTTTGGTGAGGGGGCAGAGCCATAGGATTGGTGAGGGGGGGGGGGCAGATGCTTTCACTGTATGGGGCCCTGAAATTTCTGACGGCGGCCCTGGATGTTAAGGACCTTGCACTCCTCCACCTTCCTTTTGAGGATGCCCCACAGATGCACAATAGGGTTAAGCTCTGGAGACATTCTTGAACAGTCTAGAACCTTTACCCTCATTTTCTTTACCAAGGCAGTGGTCATCTTGGAGGTGTGTTTGGGGTCGTTATCATGTTGGAATACTGCCCTGCGGCCCAGTTTCCAAAGAGAGGTTATCATTCCCTGCGTTAGTATGTCACAGTACATGCTGGCATTCATGGTTCCCTCAATAAACTGTAACTCCTCACAGCCAGCAGCACTCATGCAGCCCCAAACCATTGCACTTCCATATCCATGCTTGACTGTAGACAAGATGCACTTGTCTTTGTACTCCTCACCTGGTTGGCACCACACATGCTTGACACCATCTGAATCAAATAAGTTTATCTTGGTCTCATCAGACCACAGGACATTGTTCCAGTAATTCATGTCCTTGGGCTGCTTATAATAATAATAATAATAATAATAATCTTTATTTATATAGCGCCAACATATTCCGCAGCACTTTATAATGGAGAGGGTATAATTACAGACAAAAGACAGATACTACACAGTGAGAGCTACTTACAGATGAGACACAAGGTGTGAGGGCCCTGCTCGCAAGAGCTTACAATCTATCTATATACAGATAAGTGCCTGTGATTGCCCTAGTGTAGGGAGTGACAGAAATGTGTGTGATAGAAGGTGTGGGTTAGCAATTAGGCGTTTTGGTAGGCCTGCCTAAGAAGATGTATTTTCTGGACACTCTTATCTTCAGCAAGCTGTTTGTAGGCTTTCTTGTGCATCATCTTTAGAAGAGGCTTCCTTCTTTAACGACAGCCACGTAAACCAATTTGATGCATTATGCAGCGTATGGTCTGAACACTGACAGGCTGGCCCCCCCACCCCTTTAAAGAGAACCTGTCACATAGGTTATTCCCCCCTTGCTGAGGACAGCACAAGCTAGTGTCAGAACTGCTGTTTCCAGGGCTGTGTCCCTTATTCTGTAAGATGCTGTGGTATTTAATGCTCAAATCTGCAGTTTTCAGCCAGAAAAGAGTCATTCAAAGAGTCAGTTTTTTATACCCAGCCCAACTGAGGCTAGCCCCGCCCACCTCAACTGATAAACCTATTACTTTGAATAGGTAGAAACATGTAATTGACTGCCAGGTAGGTGGGGCTAGCCTTTGGTGGGTGGGGCCAACACCTGCTTATGAATAAGATTTCAGCATTAAATGCTCTAAAACTACATGATCTTACAGAATAAGGGACACAGCACTGGGAAACATCATGTCTGACACTAGCTTGTATTGTCCTCAGCAAGGGGGACATAATCAATGTGACAGGTTATCTTTAACCTCTGCAACAATACTGAGAGCACTCATACATCTATTTTAAAAAAAATGATCTCTGGATATGATGCTGAGCACAAGCATTCAGGGGCAGGACTGGGGATACAGGACAAATACCCTGGATCCCTGGGTCTGCGCGGCCCTTCTAACAGTTTGCACGTCCTCTGGACACACAAACAGTTAAAGCCCTTAGTCAGGGCCGTTCCTAGGCTAAATTTCACTCAGGGCGAGGTGAAGAAATTTCACCCCCCCCCCCCATCCCCCGGTAACATATGGCGCCACAGTGCGCCACATTGCATCACCATAAACCAAAGCCAAGATATACAAAAAGCTTTACCACAATCTGCTACATATAAAACTACTAAATAATAGTCATACAGTTACCAAATAACATTGCTACACCAACCAGAATCCCAAGACCACTAAGACCACATATCACCAACACACTGACCAAATAATACCACCACACCATGACCACATATCACCACCATATAGTGACCGAATAATACAAATTAACCATTACTGAATACAAACCATTATATTTCATCCAATTTTACCGGCGTACAGTGACCATACAGTGATCGATAACCTCTGAACACAGGCTCTGCAGACATATAAATGATTACAGTAAAGTTATATCTAGTGACTCACAGGAGACATCTCTGAAGAGTTGTTCTCTTCCTCTTCTTCTTCTTTTCCATCTATCCCAAACGACATGAGGACTACTCCCGACTCTTCACTGTAGAATTTACAAAACAAATATCTTAAGACTCCTCAATTTATCAGATCTTCTCTACCAATTCCTATCTCTATACAAACTCCCCATCTATAGCACCTAATATGGTAGCCATGTAATATGCCCCCTGTAGCCATGTAGTAGCCCCCTATAGCCAGGTAGAAGCCCCCTGTAGCCAGTTGATCCCCCCTGTAGCCAATGATGCCCCCGTAGCCAATGATGCCCCCGGAGCCAGATGATGCCTCTGTAACCAGGTGATGCCCCTCTGGCCAGTAGATGCCCCCTTGTAGCCAGTGATACCCCCCTGTAGCCAGTAATGCTCCCCTGTAGCCAGTAGATGCCCCCCTGTAGCAGTGATGCCCCCATGTAGCCAGTGATGCCTCCGTAGCCAGGTGATGCCCCAAGTAGCCAGGTGATGCCCCTGTGGCCAGTAGATGCCCCTGTGGCCAGTTGGTGCCCCTGTGTAGCCAGTGATGTCCCCTGAAGCCAGTAGATGCCCCTCTGTAGCCAATTATGCCCCCTGTAGCCAATGATGCCCCCCTGTAGCCAATGATGCCCCCTTTAGCCAGTGATGCCCCCCTTTTAGCCAGTGATGCCCCCTTGTAGCCAGTAGATATCCCTGTAGCCAGTGATGCCCCCCTTGTAGCCAGTGATGCCCCCCTTGTAGCCAGTGATGCCCCTGTAATCAATTATAAAATAACAAAAAAAAGTACTCACCTGGGTCCTTGCGTCCCGGTCCGGAGCTGCTGAGCGGTGTAAGCGGCGTGACGTCATCACGCTGCTTACACTGTCACGCAGCTCCCAGGGGTCTCCTCGGTGGCAGAGCTGCTGACCGAGGAGACCCAGCGTCGCAGGGGGGCACGGTGAAAGCCATGCGCCTCCTGCAACGCTGATACAGGGGAGGATTTAGGACGGGAACGATCCGTCCTGCCTCCTCCCTGTACCGGCAGCTGCTCGCTCTGTGCGACTGTTCTAAAACAGCTGCACAGAGTCAGGGGCGATCCTCTGGGCGGGCAAGGCAGGCGGCGCCCCCCTCAGGTGAGTGGAGCCTCTCCCGCCCCTAGGAACGGCCCTGCCCTTAATGTAGCAGAGTGTCAACGGCACCCTGTTCTGCTGAACAGCCTAGTAGGCTAAGGCCTTAGTACTGACGTAGGTGGCATGATGACGTTACATCATCGCGCTGCCTACACCAGGTTTCACTGGCATAAGCCAGTCTTCCGCTCATCGGGGGAACGTGGATAGAGGTGAATTTATTTTATTTTTCTGTTCTTTCAGTAGTGGGGTCCTTTCCACCTGGGACCTATCAACGTGCCTACTGCCTACCTACAGTGTCTCACAAAAGTGAGTGCACCCCTCACATTTTTGTAAATATTGCATTATACCTTTTAGTGGGACAACACTAAAGATATGACAATTTGATATAATATAAAGTAGTCATTGTACAACTTGTATAACAGTGAAAATTTGGTGTGCCCTCAAAAAAAGTCAACAAACAACCATCAATGTCTAAACCACTGGCAACAAAAGTGAGTCGACCCCCTACATGAAAGTGCAGGACTTGAGCGACATGCATGAATGGAGCTGCACCAGTTTTCTGGTGTACTTTGAGCCAAAAAGAATGTATGAACAGGGGCACTCCAAACTTTGGCGCGATAAGTCCTTTTGTAATGCAGCAAAGACACTTTTTAGTGCACCAAAGATTATGGGTGTTCTGGGGAGTGTCGCACCACATTCATAGAAGTAGATACATTTATGATTCTTCAAGACCAAGCCTAGGCACAGAACAGTTAGAACAGCCAGACCAGGTTAAAGGTGGTCTACCTGAGCCAGACTTGTGGTATTGGCTCTACACTGTCCCTGTATGTAAGAACTGCAGAAGAACAGCTTCATACATTCTGGTGCATTCTACACTACCCTAAAGCGATTTAGAATTGGCCTGTCAGCGCCAATGTTCATACATGTCGCCCATTGTGCCCAATTTGTCAATTTCCCTCCACGGTGTCATGTGACTCGTTAGTGTTACAAGGTCTCAAGCGTGAATGGGAAGTACTGGAGGTGTGTTAAATTTAGTGTAACCGCTCTCACACTCTATCATACTGGTCACTGGAAGTTCAATATGGCACCTCATGGCAAAGAACTCTCTGAGGTTCTAAAAAATAAAATTCCTGCTCACATAAAGATGGCCCAGGCTATAAGAAGATTGCGAACACCCTGAAACTGCAGCACAGTGGTGAAGACCATACAATGGTTTAGCAAGACAGGTTGCACTCAGAACAGGCCTCGCTATATTCAATCAAAGAAGTTGAGTACACATGCTCATCGTCATATCCAGAAATTGTCTTTTAAAAATAGACATATTAGTGTTTCCAGCATTGCTGCAGAGGTCAAAGGGGCAGAGGGTCAGCTTGTCAGTGCTCAGACAATATGCTCTGCATGGCTGTTGTGCCAGAAGAAAGCCTCTTCTAAAGATGATGTGCAAAAAAAGCCTGCAAAGAGTTTGCTGCAGACTAAGGACATGGATTACTGGAACCATGTCCTGTGATCTGATAAGACTAAGATAATTTTATTTGGTTCAGATGGTGTCAAACGTGTGTGGCAGCAACCAGGTAAGAAGTACAAAGACAAGCGTGTCTTGCCTACAGTCAAGCATAGTGGTGGGAGTACCATGGTTTGGGACTGCATGAGTGCTGCCGGCTGTTTGGAGCTACAGTTCATTGCGGAACCATGAATGTCAACATGTACTGTGATATAGTAAAGCAGAGCATGATGCACTCCCTTCAGAAACTAGGCTGCAGGGTAGTTTTCCAACATGATAGTGACCCCAAACGCACCTCCAAGACGACCACTGCCTTGCTAAAGAAAATGAGAGTAAAGGGGTTGGACTGGCCAAGCATGTCTCCAGATCTTAATCCTATTGAGCATCTGTGGCACATCCTCAAATAATATGGGGTAACGAAAATAAACAAATAAAAATGAATTCATTGAATTCATTTTTTTTTGTTTATTTTCGTTATCCACATATTAAGTGAATTCATTTTTATTTGTTTATTTTCGTTACCCCCATATTATTGTTCATTTTATATAGAGATCGGTACAACTTCGTGAGTCTTATCATTTGATTTCTGACATGTACAGTTTTATTATATATTGCATTAGAAAACCCATAAGAGCGTCGCTCGCTCTCCCATTGGCCCAAATAATCGCGCCTCTTTTTAATTTAGCCATTCACAAACAGAGCTCGCTCTGCATTTCTTTTTCCTATAGAACTCTATGAGATAAGTAGCTCACCCGCTGATTGGCTAAGCAGGACGAGCCCCTCTTCCCCCCAACCAATCACAGTACTAGAATATTTCCCATAGACAGTAATAACTTTTAGGGCGCCCTTCTATCGCGCCCTTTTTGCTCCACTCAAAATAGACGCACTACATATGATTGGTGGATTCATATCTGCTGCCTGGTCTCAACCAATCAGCTCTTTTCTGCCTTTTTTACTGTATTTTGTACTGTCCGCCTTTTCATTTGATTGGTCAACACTACTCCATAGGTTATAATGGGTCACTGTCGCAATTCCTGATGTTGCGCCGGTGACGGCGACAAACACGTTGTTAGTGATTTTATTTATGTATGTTTATAGAAGGTTTTCGCTCTTTTACAAAAAATGTTTTACACTTAACAAAAACGATTTATTTACTAATACTCCATGCCGCACGGAGCTGAGATTTCAGTGCCCCGATCTCTCCATAGACTACAATGGGACAAAGTAGCTCGCGCTCTAATAGGCCAGGATAGCCAAGCCCCCGCTAGTTCAACCAATCAGCTCTTTTCTGCCTTTTTTACTGTATTTTGAACTGTCCCACCTTTTCATGTGATTGGTCAATACTTCTCCATATACAAACAATGCAGTAGTGCGGCTCACCTTCGTGGGCTTTATCCTCCGTTCGCTTGGGTGATCACCGGACCGCTGTGCTCCGTTCCGAATTCACCGCCGGCCTGGCGGAAGTACGTGTACTAGCAAGCGGATATCCGAGTGCACGTCCGCCCGAGACAAAATGCAGGGCGCGGTGCGCCAAGGAATCCAGAATTCTTCAGACGGTAAAACTCAGCAACTTTATTGAGACCAGTAAAACAGCAATCCAGCAACTTAGCCCCCCTCACAGGTGATAACACAGACGCGTTTCGGGTATGCTACCCTTGTTCACTGTAATGGCAGCTGCCATCTTGCTTTTATGTACTAAAAAAGACTCTAAAACCAATTAACCCTGCAAGGGAAATGACTGTCACATGACATACAAAGAGAGAGAGGCTCCCAAAACCTGAACTGGACTACTTGCGTAACATATGTCATTGCCATTAACATACATTTATCATGGCATGTAGTAACTAGTAGACCTAAACATAAAACTTGATACTCATGTGTTTTAATAAATGTACAGCATATCAGTACGAAAGTTTAGACCTTGTGGCCTTCTAGTATCTAATCTAAGGATCCATTGGGTCTCTCTACGTCTCACTAATTTGGTCCAATCTCCCCCTCGATACGGACGTGGTATAGTATCAATCACATAAAATTTTAGATTATCTATATTTCCACTGTGTTCTTCTAGGAAATGCTTGGCGGCTCCCGACAGTTGGCCCTGTCCCTTCCTAATACTGGAAATGTGTTCCATTATTCTAGTTTTTACCTTGCGGATGGTGCTTCCTACATATTTCTTTTCGCACATAGTGCATTCTATAATGTACACAGAGTGGTGGCTATTACAGTTGGTGAAATACCGGATATCAAAAACACGTTTACTGTTTGAATCCATAAAGGTGGTGGTCTTCTTTGCAACCCCACATGCATTGCAACGTGCTCCTCCGCACTTAAAAAACCCCTTTTGGGATAACCAGGTTTTATTACCTACTATTTGCTGGGGTATATATGTGCTGGGAGATATATCGTTGCCCAACGTTTTCCCTCTTTTGGGGACCACCTGTACTCCCCTAGTTAGAATACTATCCAATTTAGTTTCTTGCCGTAAAATACTTAGATTTTTTCTAAAAATAGTTTTGATTTGATTGAAGTTTTTACTATATTTGGTGGAAAAAGTAATATTTGACTTGGTATAACTCTGTTCCTTTTGTTTGTTTTTTGCAATAAGTAAGGGTTCTTGTTTCATATGACTAACTTTGCGTTTAGCCCTCTCTATGTCTCTAGCTTTATACCCTCTTTGTTCTAATTTTGTAGTGATAATTTGAGTTGCTGCTCTGAAGTCCTCATCAAGTGTACATGTTCTCCTAGCCCTGACAAACTCGCCATAAGGAATGGCTTTTATTGTATGGGTAGAATGACAGCTGTTTGCCCTTAAAATTGAGTTCCCCGAATTGGGTTTGGTGTACAATGTGGTGGTGATTTTCCCCATTTCCATTTGTCCCTTAAATTGTATATCCAAGAACGGGATACTAATTTTGTCCCAATTGCACGTAAAACGTAAATTAAACGGATTTTGATTGATGTATTGTAAAAAGGACTGTATGAGCGCTACATCGTGACCCCATATAATCAAGAGGTCATCGATGTAGCGCCCATACCACACAATGCATTCCCCATAAGGATTACTGACGTTGTATATGGCATGGTGCTCCCACCATGCCATAGTCAAATTCGCCAGGGATGGTGAGAACGTGGCTCCCATAGGCTCTCCTATTTGCTGGATATAAAAAAGATTTTCAAATTTAAAGTAATTGCTTTTCAGCAAATATTCCACCGCCAAGATGATAAATTCCTGTATGTTCCTATCATATGTTCCATGATGTTGTAAGAAAAAAGTGAGGGCCACTATGGCTATATCATGTGGGATGCTGGAATAAAGCCCTATCACATCACAAGTGACCCAAGTGTAGTTAGCCTTCCATTCTTTCCCTGACAACGTTTTAAGCAGAGATTTGGAGTCCTTAACGTAACCCGGGAGACTTTGGACCAAAGGTTGTAATAACCCGTCCACCCAATTACTGAGACCCTTATTGAGGGACCCATTCCCTGAGATAATTGGACGAAGACCCGGTGGGAAAACCCCTCTGTGGATTTTCGAGGCCCCGTAAAAGATTGGTACAATTGGATCTTGTATGTACAACAATTTCATCTGTTTTTCATTAATTGCACCCAAGGCTATGCCCTCTTCCAGAACCTTGGTTAATTTGTTTTGAAAGTGTTTGGTGGGATCTTCCCTGATTTTCCTATATGTGTCAGCGTCATCCAAGATTGCATGTACTTGTTTGACATAAAGGCCAGTGTCTAGGACTACAGTTGCCCCCCCTTTATCAGCCCTTTTGATGATAAGGTTTTTATTCATTTTCAAATCTTTCGTGGCCTTTATTTGGGACCACGTCATATTGTTATGTTCCTTTCGTTTAGCTTTTCTACTTTGAAGATTTTTGTTGTATAGTTTTAGGAGATCTCGCTCCATAGCATTCTGAAAAAACTCTAGGGCAGGTACCCTTGCTTTGATGGGGTAAAAGCTTGGGTTAGACATGTGATGTTGGACATGTTGTGGTACTTCTTGTGTGGACCCCTCTGTGGTTCCCTCTCTATTGAGGCCCTGTAATGTATTCAGAGCTAATTGCTCTTTAAATTGTAAGGATTCAAATTCATTAAATATGCGGTGGGTGAACTGGTCTACTTCTCCCTGTGCATGATCTTCCTCAAAAAAATGTAATTTGACCGTAAGAAGTCTAACAAATTTATTAACGTCCATCAGGGTGTCAAACAAATCAAAGTCCTGTGTTGGCACAAAATTAAGCCCCTGCTTGAGGACTTCTAACTGAGTTTCAGTCAAAATCACAGGAGTAAGGATAATTTCTCCGTTGTTTCCGCTACACTTTGTATATTCGTTTGTGTTGTGCAAATGTCCTTGCTGATTTCCTCGGTGTAGCTATGTTTTCCTTTGTTTTTCCTTTCCCGTTTTTTGACATGTTCTTATTGCTTGTTGCCACTGTCTCTGCACTTGTTGTGGGTTCTTCTTGTATATCACTATCTGTTTGTCCCCCATCTGTACTTTCTAAGTCAGAGAAACTTATTGATCTTCCACTGTTCCTATTATTTATTTTTTTCTTATTTAATATAGATCTGGGTAGATAGCTATATTTATCCTTCGTCCACGTGTATACTCTGTCTTGTCATTGATTCATTTGAAAGACAACTCTTTTTGCTATTCACTAACATGTGTAATGATTTCTCGCTGTTTTCCAGCCTGTCTCGAATCGTAATACATGTTAGGCGCAGTCTTTCTGCGCCTTAGTCCCGCACTGCGCCTCACACACTGGCGAGGCGCAGGGAACTTTGCACCGCATGCATGAGCGCACCTCGTCGGGCGGCGAATCTTAGGCGCAGCCCCGCACTGCGCCTAACACACTGGCGAGGTGCGGTGGACTTTACACCGCATGTATGAGCGCACCTTGGGCGCCAACATACATGAGGCGCAGCTTTCAAGTTCGATCTGGTGAAAACGGGCGCTCCGACGAGCCGATCTTCATACATGTCGCCTACTGTATTTAAATAAACTCTCCCCGACACCAGCCCTCATTGACTATTTTATTAAAGAAATGGATCCAGCACTAGTCCAAATTAGTCCAATGAATCCATAGTCCACGGGAAAATATGTAGAAAAAACAGAAACACTACAAAAAGTATACTCCTTCGCCTGTATTCCGTGAAAATCATGCATCATGCCTGCGGCTTATCTAAGGTGCAAGAGAATGAGTTTAGACTGAACAACATGATTCTGAGGGGTACAGGCCATAGCCGAAACTCAATCTTCAGAGAGTTAGTCCTCTGTTGCTCCCCATACTCCTAGGATACTGTGCCTCTAAGCCAGGGGTGTCAAACTGCCGGCCCTCCAGCTATTGGGAAACTATAACTCCCATCATGCCCACTGTTATAGATTATACAAATGCATGATGGGAGTTGTAGTTTCCCAACAGCTGGAGGGCCGGCAGTTTGACACCTGTGCTCTAAGCTATGGCCTGTACTTGCTCTTCCATCCATTGGAAGTTTGTACAGAGGTGGGGGATAGAGAGATTCTAAGATATTGTGTCCAAATCTGCAGAGATGAGTTGTGGCCAGTAGAAGTTATCGTGGCGGCCTGGACCAGATGCAGAAGAAGAGAGAAAGTGAATAACTCATTAGAGAAGACATCATCTATGAGTCACTGGATGTAACTGTACTGTAATTACTTATATGTCTGCAGAACACTGGTATCTACCACTATATGGTCACTGTATGGAGGTATTATACGGTCTGCAGAATCTGTGTACATTGGTACCTTCCACTGTATGGAGGTAATGTACAGTCAGCAGAGTGCCTGTGTATACTGGTAATTGCCACTACATGGTCACTGTATGGCAGTAATATAAAGTCTGCAGAGCCTTTGTACACTAGTGTATACTACTATATGATCACTGTATGAGGGTAATTTTGGTCTATTTATATTGATCTTTATTCACTAATAGTATAGGGGTATTATTCATTCACTATGTGGTAGTAATTTGCGGTCGTGTTCTGGCGGTATAATCGAGTCCTTATGTGGTAGTGTTATTGGTAATGTTGGTCTTGGTATTGTGGGATTTGTTTGGTAGCAGTATGATAGTGATATGTATGGTGAGGTATTTGCTCTTTGTATTATTTAGTAGCTGCTTGACTATTATTAACCGGTAAATGTTCATGATCGGGGAAGAGCTAGCAGGGAGAAGCCCCATCCAAAAGTTTGCTATTGGGCCCAGGCTTCTTTAGCTATCTATACCCCTGAGTACAATCTTACAAATTATTTGTACATATAGTTTACAAATAATACCATCATACAGCACTCAATAATACTCAATAATACTGTTATATAGCACAATTCTGTGTTAAAATATTATCATATAGGATTGGAGGCCTAAAAGATAAAAATAAAAACTTCTGTCTTGACTATTAGATGCTGCTTAGTTCTAACAGAGTTGATAATTAATGGTTAGTGGTATAGTCAAGGTTCAATAGAAGAGTTAAAATTTACCACTCATACATTCACAGTTCTGTTCCATTTTAGTGGCCATTTTTCATCTTTAGGTGTTATGTAAATCTTATGAACTTTAGGTGTCTAATGGTTTGATTTGCAGTTCCTGGTGGTCACATGGATAATTACATCAGAAAATCAAAAAGTTAAGTGATACTAAATGTCAGTGGCGTTAATAGTCTTTTCTCCATACTTCAGACAGAGGATTCCTTGTGTGCGTGGGCCCTATTTTGTGGAGGAATGAGGGGTATCTGTGGACCATCCAACCTCCCAGGACCAATATCTGCTGCAATAGCTGCTACACCAATTGTTACGCTTATTTATGTCTCATGATAGATCTTACTATGTACTAACTACTGTCGCTCATACTGTACATCTCGTCATGCTGAGGTTATATGTGGGTTTTGTCATTTCTTCTGATTGCTGGTGGCAAATACTGCATGCAATATTAACTTTTAACCAATACTACTGGTAACAAATAATACAGGTAGTTCTTACTTTTAACTAATAACTTTTTAGGGCCCGTTTACACGGCAATGGTGAGTTTTAGACCTAAATAGTTTTCATACATGTGGCCCTTAGTGTTCACTCTTTACTTTGTAAAAAAGTTAAATAAAGTATATTAAAAACAAAAAAGTGATCAGACAACTGCAAAAATGGGAAACAAATCTATGTGTCCTTTAGGGTTTAATGTATTTACAAGTGACTCCATAGACTATGCAGTGTAATATGACATATTGTAGTATAGCCAATATTAAGGGTATTTCACATGGTTAATGCCAATTACTATTTAGGTACTGAAGTCTACAGTGCATTGAGTTATAATGCACATTTATCATTGTCAATGACAATTAGTTTTCACTTTATGACTAGGAGTCAGTATGGAGAGGAGTAAAACGAAGCAGAGCATTTAGTTTTAAATCTTCATTGAAATTATGAAATATTAAACATTACAGTGCATAGAAGTAGTTGGTTTATTTCCCAACAATTGCCTGACAGATGTATTGATTCCATCTTGTGGGCTTTGAACAATTAAATGACCTGCTTCCACCTTCCTGCTTGTGACCTCTTCATCCTTGAGAAAACAGGAGCGAAGCAGTGTGTTTCTGGATGTGAGTAATGAGTGAGTAAAACAGGACAGATTCATTTATTTCATACCATGTTTGTGTTTAGGTCTTGACATCTGCGCGAGTAAGGAACACTTATATGGTTATACCCTGTCTTAGGCAGGAGACTATAAAAGAAAATGCACTCACTTAGGGCGACATGTCCGAAAATTGGCGTTGCCACAGCAGTTTATAGGCGCATTTAACCAGTATAAAGTGTGGCTGAAAGTACGATACTTTCAAAAATCTGCCGTCTGGTGTACCTTGCATAATAAACTTAATGCGCCTTAAAAGGCGCATAGCGTATCGTGTATGTAATGCGCACATCGAGACGCATTGTGTAACGGAGGCACATAACGTATCATTGCTAGTGTATGTAATGCGCCTTCATAGGCGTATTGCGTTATGGAGGCACACAGCATATCATTGTTACTATATTTAGTGCGCCTTTTTAGGCGCATTACTATGTGTCGTGCCTGGCTTATAATGCGCCTAGATTTGGTATATTACAGTTCATTTATATCGAGAATAGGGCGTCAAGAGTATTTTTGCCGTAAAATAGACCCCAAAAAATGGCGTGTGCGTATTGGGACATGTCGCCCTTAATGTCATATGTCTTGTCCCAGAGCAATGACTGCAATTTATGTATATATATTGTAAGGGGGTAAGCTCAGTGGTACAGCGAAATCCCAGGGCAAATGGAGACACAGACAGCCTTGTAGCAGAAGCACGGTTCTTGTCCGGCGTTTATTGTGCGAATGGCAGCCAAAACGTATGTGTCAATACAAATAGTACACAAAATAAAGTCCTGCTCGTCAGAGCGCTAACTAAACAAAAGTAATCCTTACTACCGTCTTGTAGCTTGGAGCTTGTGGTGTAGCCTCTCAGGCCCAACTTCCTGGCCTGTAACTGCAGACACCCCCACAGTCAGCTGACTAGCTGACTTATACAGCCAGACGAAACCCTGGCACTGGAACATGGGGGAGCGCCACCCACCCAACTCTTTGACTGCTCCCGGTAAAAGCTGGACCCAGACTAAGCTTTGTTTCCACAGCTAAACTACTTGGATAAACATGTGCCAACCGCCTAATGCAGCTGACACAAACGAAGTGACGGCTTCTACCCCACCGAGGCCAGGTCTCTAGGTTGAATGTATTACACTCGCAATACCTGAGCTCGAGAATTTTTTTCTGGGGACCCATATATATTTTATAGAAGTATCCAAATGGACGTGGTGGACTGGCGCTTCCGGCAAAAACACAGTGAAGCGATACTCTCGCTGTACATAGTGTGTGCGATTATTATCGAGATCTCAAAGTTTGATGACAAAAAAAAAAAATTGCACTGGTTTTATGTTTATCGGATTTTTTCGATTCACGCGATATTTAGGTGAAAATCTGCGCTCATGAATCTATTAATATCTGCGCCATTTTCAGCGCTTCCTGTCATTTTGGCGGCCAGCAATATGTTACAGAATAGAGCAGTTAGCTGGGTAGATCCTGTGCGACGTCAGATGACTGGATGTGTATAGTTGTGATTGGCTGGAAAAATCGCACATGACCTCGTTTTAACATAGAACAGCCCTTCCTGTTCTGCTCCTCAGTTTGTGTGGTCTGTGTATATCATAAGAGCAGGACATTGTGCTCGGTCTCTCTCAACAGCTCAGCGAAACTGTTCTATTTGTTAACACAGACCAACTTACTGCTTTTAGCTCTTGAAACATTAGAACGCTTGAGGTTGATTAGAGATTTGGCAGTGATTTTAGTTACTTAGGCTGAGATTTTGAAAAGGGAGCATCTAGCGCTGTACAGCGCGGATGGGGGGTGGGTAGGGGGAAGGAGGGGTGCAATAGCACAGACAGACATGTGGCAGGCAGGCTTTTGAAAGGAGAGTGGGACATTGTGCAGCCCAGGACTGTGATTTGACCTATGCATTGCAATGGGTTTTGATTTGGATTTTTTTAAAAAACAGGTTTGGTGGCCGTTTTTGGGTGAAATATTGCTTGTATGTTGTTGGAGGCTGTACTTCATATTCGGAACAGATCTTTTCTAGTAACTGCAGTGTATTTGTTAGGTGCAAAACTCAACTTTTATTATCCGTAATCCATTTTCAAAATAGGTGTTGTTTTTGTTTACTTTGATGCGGCCAGTTTATGTTCAATAGAGCCACCTTGCACTTAAATTGATATACAGCAATTTTGTAGTCACCGCAGGTGTATATTTATAGGTGCAAAGAACCACCATTGTATTATCCGTACACAATGTTAATTACGTTGTTTCTACTTGGCGCAATCCAGCTTGCTTCACAGAGCCATCTTGCAATTAATTTTGAACTACAGCAATTTTGTAGTCACGGCGAGTGTATGTTTAGGGCAAAAACCAAGTTTTATTTATCCCGTACACTATTTAATGAGTGTTTTTTTCACTTTGGCGCAGTCCAGTTTTGTTCATAGAGCATCCTTGCCACTTAAATTGAATCACAGCAGTTGTGTGTGTGTGTGTGGTGTGTGTGTATTGATGTAGGTGCATAAATAACACGACGTTTTCTTATCCGTACACAATTTAGAAGTGTACGTGGTTTTTCACTTTGGCGCAATCAGCTTTGTTCACAGAGCACATCTATGCACTTGTAATTTTGAATTGGAACAGCAATCTTGTTGTCATCGGAGGTGCTATGTTTAGGTGCAAAAACCAAGTTTTATTGATCCCCGTACACAATTTAATTGCGTGTTTTTCACTTGGCGCATATCCGCTTTGTTCACAGAGCCCCCATTTGTTTTTTTTCTTGCACTTTTATTTTGAATACAGCTAGAGTTTTTGTAGTCACGGCAGGTGTATGTTTCAGGTGCAAAAGAACCAAGTTTTATTATCCGTACACAATTAAATGCGTTGTTTTTGTCACTTTGGGCGCAGTTCCAGCTTTGTTCATAGAGTCCACCTTGAAGTATTTAATGTGAATACAGCAATTTTGTAGGTCCACGCCAGGTGTATTGATAGTGCAAAAACCACTGTTTTATTATCCAGTACACAATGTATTTACGTAGTTTTCTCCTTTGGCGCAGTCTCAGCTTTGTTCATAGAGCCGCCTTGCACATTTAAAATATGAATACAGCAATTTTGTAGTCTACCGAAGGTGTATTTTTAGGTGCACAAAACCACGTTTTATTTATTCCGTACACATCTTAGTATGTGTTTTTTCCCGTTGGGATTTGAGCGCTAGTCCTGCTTCTGTTCATAGAGCCTCTTGCACTTAAATTTGGAGTTCAGGCAATTTTGTAGTCACCGCTGGGTGAGTATTAATAGGTGCAAAAAACCACGTTTTAATTATTCGTACACAATTTGAATTAGGTGTTGTTCACTTTGGCGCAGTTCCAGACTTTGTTCCAGGAGCCACCTTGCACCTTACATTTTGAATACAGCCAATTTGTAGTCACCGCGAGGTGTATTTTTAGGTGCTAAAGTAACCACGTTTTATTATCCTGTACACAATTTAATTGTGAGTGCTGTGTTTTTCACTTTGGCGCAGTCCAGCTTTGTTCATATGAGCCACCTTGCATCTTAATTTGAATACAACAATTTTTGTAGTCACCGCAGGTGTATTGATAGGGTGCAAAACAACGTTTATTATCGTACACAATTTTATTACGTGTTTTTCAGAGATGGTGCATGTCCGCGCTGTTTGTTCATAGAGCCACCTTGCAACTTAAATATGAATACAGCAATTTTGTAGTCAACGCAGGTGTATTTAATAGGTGCAAAAACACGTGTTTATTATCCGTCTCCACTATTTTAATTATGTGTTTTTCACTTTGGCGCCAGTCCAGCTTTGTTCTATAGAGCCACCTTGCACTTAAATATGAATGTACCAGCAAATTTTGTAGTCACCGCAGGTGTTTTTTTAGGTGCAAAAACCACGTTTTATTATCGTACACAATTTAATTACGTTGTTTTTCACTTTGCCGCAGTCCAGCTTCGTTCTTAGAGACACCTTGCACTTTAAATTTGAATACAGCAATTTTTTGTAGTCACGCAGGTTGTATTTTAGGTGCAAAAAACCACTCGGTTTTATTATCCGCGTTATCACAATTGTTAATTATTGTGTTTTCACTTGGCGCAGTCCAGCTTGTGTTCATAGAGCCACTGGCACTTAAATTTGAAGTACAGCAATGTTTTGTAGTCAACGCAGGTGTATTTTTAGGTGCAAAAAACCATGTTTTATTATCCGTACACAATTTAATTGTACGTGTTTCAATTTGGCGCGTCCAGCTTTGTTCATAGAGCCCACCTTGCACTTAAATTTGAATACAGCAATTTTTTTAGTCAACCGCAGGTGTATTGATAGGTGCAAAAATCCATGTTTTTATTATCCGTACACAATTTAATTATGTGTTTTTCACTTTGGCGCAGTCCAGCTTTGTTTCATAGAGCCAACTTGGCACTTAATTTGATACAGCAATTTTTAAGTCACCGCAGGTGTATTGATAGGTGCAACAAACCATTGTTTATTATCCGTCACAAATTTTAATTACGTGTTTTTCCCTTTGGCGCAGATCCAGCTTTGTTCATAGAGCTACCTTGCCCTTTAAGTTTGAATTGGTCAGCATTTTTGTAGTCACCGCAGGTGTATTGATATGTGCAACAAACCACGTTTTATTATTCCGTACACAATTTAATTCCGTGTTTTTTCACTTTGGCGAAGTCCAGCTTTGTTCATAGAGGCACGCTTGCACACTTTTAAATTTGAATACAGAATTTTGTAGTCACGCAGATGTATTGATATGGTCCTAAAACCATTGTTTTATTATCGTACACATTTTAATTAGACGTGTTTTTCACTTTGGCGCATGGTCCAGCTTTGTCATAGTGTGTCCTTGCGCTTGTAAATTTGAATACAGCAATCTTTGTAGTCACCGCCAGGTGTTATTTGATAGGTGCAAAAAAACGCCACCGTTTGTTATCCGAATTAGTTTTAAATAGCTGTATGCACGTGACTGTCATGGTGCGCCCTAGTTTTTTCAAAATTAGACACGTTCTACGACAATATGATAGAAATATTTTCTAGCAACTGTTCTCATTGTCATTGCTGCAAAAAAAAAACACAATTTCCTCATGTCCGTGTTGTTGTAACTTCTGAATAGTATTATCGGGCTCGTTGAATCTCAGTTTGGCGCAGATAGCGCACTTGTATGATATTTTGTTGAAAACTATCAATTCCTAGTCCTACTGGGCAGTTGCAAAAACCATGTTTTATTATCCGTACACAATTTAATTACGTGTTTTTCACTTTGGCGCAGTCCAGCTTCGTTCATAGAGCCACCTTGCACTTAAATATGAATACAGCAATTTTTAGTCACCGCAGGTGTATTTTTGTGGTGCAAAAAACCACGTTTCTATTAGATCCGTACACAATTTAGAATTAGTGTTTTGTTTTACTTTGGCGCAGTCTGCTTTGTTTCATACGAGCACCCTGCACTTAAGATTTGAATACAACTCAATTTGTAGTCACCGAGGTGTTTTTATGGTGCAAAACCACGTTTTATTATAACGTACACAATTTTAATTATGTGTTTTTCACTTTGGTGCAGTCCACAGCTTTGTTCATAGAGGCTTCTTGCACTTAAATTTGAATGCCAAGCAATTTGTTGTCACACGGGTGTATTGATCAGGGGCAAGAAAGACCACGTTTTATTATCCGTACACAATTTAATTCCGTTGTTTTTAACTTTGGCGCAGTCAGTCCAGCTTTGTTCATAGAGCACCTTGCCACTTAAATTGATATTACAGCAATTTGGTAGTCAACCACAGATGTATTGATAGGCCAAAATTACCATGTTTTTATTATCCGTACACAATTTAATTACGTGTTATCCACTTTGGCGCAGAGTCCAGTTTGTTTCATGAGCCACCTTGCGCTAAATTGATACAGCAATTTTGTAGTCACCGAGGTGTATTGATAGGTGCAGAAAAAACCAACCGTTTGTTATCCGGAATATTTTTAAATTTTTCTCAATTCACCAGCTGTATCTTAAACTTGCACGTGGTGCCGGCCCTAGTGGTTTGTCAAATAGCCACGTTCTACGACAATTCTGATAGGAGAAATATTTTCTAGCAACTGTTTTCTGCATTTGTCATTGCTGCAAAAAACACACAATTTCATCAGTGTAACTTCGCTGAATAGTTTTATGGCTCGTTGAATCTCGTTTTGGCGCAGATAGCGCACTTGTATGATATTTTGCGTTGAAATCTATCAATTCCGTAGTCTAGTAGGCGCAGTTGCAAGAAAACCATGTTTTTATTTCAGTACACAATTTAATTACGTGTTTTTCACTTTGCGCTGTCCTGCTTCGATCTAGGAGCAGACTTGGCACTATAGAATTTGAATACAGCTAATTTTGTAGCACCCACAGGTGTATTTTATAGGTGCAACAACAGTTTTCATTATCCGTACTCACAATTTAATTACTAGTGTTTTTCACCTTTGGGGCGCCGATCCCTAGCCCTTTTGGTTCATAGAGCCACCTTGTGCACTTATAAAATTTATGAAGAGTACAGCAACTTTGTACGTCACCCGGCAGGTGTATTGATAGGTGCAAAACCAACGTTTTATTATCCGTACACCAATTTAATTACTTGTTGTATTCACTTTGGCTGCAGTCCAGCTCTTGTTCATAGAGCCCTTGCACTTAAATATGAATACAGCAATTTTGTAGTCACCGCAGGTTTTTTTTATAGGTGCAAAAACAGCTTTTATTATCCGTACAGAATTTTAATTACGTGTTTTTCACTTTGGCACAGTCAGCTTTGTTCATAGACGCCACCTTTCACTTAAATTTGAACTACTAGCAATTTTGTAGTCACCGCAGATGTATTGATAGGTCAGTAATAAACCCGCAGACGTTTGTGTTATTATCCGGTAGACACATTTATTACGTTGTTTTTTCACTTTGCGCAGTCTCCAGCTTTGTCATAGAAGTCCACCTTGCACCTAAAATTTGAAGTACAGCAATTTTGTGTTAAGTAGTTACACCGCAGGTGTATTTTAGGTGCAAAAACCACGTTTTATTATCCAGAACACAATTTAATTACAGTGTTTTTCAACTTTTGGCGCAGTCCAGCTTCGTTCATAGAGCCACACCTTGCACCACTTAAATTTGAATACAGCAAGCTTGTAGTCACGCAGGTGTATTGATAGTGTGCAAAAAACACCGTTGTGTTATCGAATAGTTTCGAAAATAGCTGTATTGGCACGTGGTGCGGCCCTAGTTTTTCAATAGCCACGTTCTACGACAAATCTGATAGAAATATTTTCTAGCAACGTTCTCGTTTGTCATTGCTGCAAAAAAACCTAATTTCTCATCCGTGTAAACTTCGGGGGATAGTTTTAATGAGCTCGTTGAATCTCAGTTTGGCGCAGATGAGCGCAATTGTATGTTATTTTGTTGAAGAACTGATCAATTCCTATATGTCCTTACTGGGCAAGTTGCAAAAAACCAGGTTTTATTATCCGTACACAATTAATTACGGTGTTTTTTCATCTTTGGCGCTATGTCCAGCTTCGTTCATAGAAGGCCCCACCCACCTTGCACTTAATTTGAAGTACAGCAATTTGTGTCTGTCACCGCCAGATGTATTGAGAGTCAAAGATAACATGTTTTATTTCCGAGTACACAACTTTAATTACGTGGTTTTTCACTTTGGCGCAGGTCCAGCTTTGTTTCATGAGCCACCTTGCGCTTAAATTTGAACTACAGCAATGTCTTGGCTAGTCACCGCCAGGTGTATTGATAGGTTGCAAAAAACACCGTTTGTTATCCGATTATTTTTTTTAAATAGCTGTATTGGCACGTGGTGCGGGCCATATTTTTCAAATAGCCACGTTCTACGACAATTCTGGGAGAAATATTTTCTCAGCAAACTGTTCTCATTTGTCATTGCTGCACAAAAAACACAATTTTCATGATTTCCCCGTGTAACCTTTGAATAGTTTTTTTGGGTCGTTGAATCTCAGGTTTCGGCGCAGATTAGCGCACTTGTATGGATATTGTTTCGTTGTATATATCAATTCTAGTTCCTACTTGGGCAGTGCAAAGAAAACAATGTTTTATTATCCGTATACAATTTAATTACGTTGTTTTTCACTTTGGCCGCAAGTCCAGCTTGGGTTATAGAGCACCTTGCACCTTTAATTTGGTATACAAGCAATTTGTTGTCTCACCACAGGTGTATTTTTAGGGTGCTAAAAACCACAGTTTTATTATCCGTCCACAATTTAATTGCGTCTGTTTTTCACTTTGGCGCAGTCCAGCTGTTGTTCATAGGAAGCCACCTTGCACTTAAATTTGAATACAACAATTTTGTAGTCACCTCGCAGGTGTATTTGATAGGGGGCAAAAAACCACGCTTTGATTATACGTCACAATTTAATTCGTGTTTTTCACTTGGTTGCAGTCCAGCTATGTTCAACTAGAGCCACCTTGCACTTTAATATGTTACAGAAATTTTGTTAGTCACCGCAGGTGTATTGATAGTGCCAAAAACCACGTTTTAATATCCGTACCACAATTTAATTACTTGTTTTTCACTTTGGCGCAGTCCAGCTTTGTTCATAGGAGACACTTGCACATTAAATATGAATACAGCCGCAATATTTGTAGTCACCGCAGGTGTATTTTAGGTGCTCAAAAACCAGTATATATGTATTCCAAGAACACAATTTAATTACGTGTTTTTACTTTGGCACAGTCCAGCTCTTGTCATAGAGCCACCTTGCAATCTAAATTTGAATAAGCAATTTTGTAGTCACGCAGATGTATTGAATAGGTCCAAAAACACGTTTTATTTTTCCGTTCAAATTTAAATTACGTTGTTTTTCACTTTGCGCTAGTCCAGGCTTTGTCATAGAGGCCACTTGGCACTAAAATTTGAATGAGATCAGCAATTTTTTAGTCACCGCATGGTGTATTTTTAGTGCAAAATACCACGTTTTATTATCCGGTACACAATTAATTACGTGTTTTTCACTTTGGCGCATGTCTGCTTCGTTCATAGAGGCCACTCATTGCACTTAAATTTGAATACAGCAATTCTTGTAGTCACCGCAGGTGTATTGATAGGTGCAGAAAAAAACACCGTTTGTTTAATCGACATAGTTTTTAAATGCTGTATTGCACGTGGTTGCGAGGCAAGTTTTTTCAAATAGCCCTACTTCTACGACAAATCTGATAGAAATAATTTTTGTAGCTCAACTGTTCTCGTTTGTGCATTGCTGCGCAATAAAACATAATTTCTCTTCTCTGCGGTTACTTAGGGACTAGTTTTAATGAGCTAGGTAGAATTCCAGTTGCTGGCGCAGATAGCGCACTTGTATGATTTTTGTTGAAAACTTATCAATCTCTAGTTCTACTGGGAGTATGCAAAAACATGTTTTATTATTCGTTCCGTACACAATTTAATTAAGTGTTTTGTCACTTTGGCGCAGTCTCAGCTTCAGTTCATAGGAGCACTTGCCATAATTAGGTAATACAGCAATTTTGTTGAGTCACCGAGGTATATTTTTAGGTGCAAAACCACGTTTTATATCCGTTCAAATTTAAGTATGTGTTTTTTTACTTTGGCGCCGTCCAGCTCTTGTTCACGTAGAGCCACCCCTGACAACTTAAATTGAATTACAGTCAATTTTGTAGTCTCCACAGGTTGTATTTATAGTGTGCAAAAACAACGTTTTATTATCCTCGTACACAATCAATTTAATTATGTGTTTTTCACTTTGGTGCAGTCCAGCACTTTGTTCATACAGAGCCACCTTGCACTTAATTTTGACTACGCAATTTGTAGTCACCGCAGGGTATTTTTAGGAGCATAAAACCCACGTTTTTATTATCGGTACACAATTTAATTGCAGTGTTTGTTCACTTTAGGCGCAGGCCAGCTTTGTTCATAGAGCACCTTGCACTTAAATTATGAATACCAAGCAATTTTGTAGTCACTAGCAGGTTGTATTTTTAGGTGCCAAAAACCACGTTTTATTATCGTACACAATATTTATTACGGTTGCGATGTTTTTCACTTTGCAGCAGTCCAGCTTTCGTCATAGATGCCACTTGCACTTAAACTTTGAATTACAGGATTGATTTTTGGTAGTCACCGCAGGTGTATTTTTAGGTGCACACAAACCACGTTTTATTATCCGTACACAATTTAATATGTGTTTTTCACACTTTGGCGCAGTCCAGCTTGTTCATTAGAAGCCCCTGTGCACTTAAATTTGAATACAGCAATTTTGTAGTCACCGCAGGTGTATTTTTCGGTGCAAAAATCACCGTTTGTTATCCGTACACAATTTAATTACGTGTTTTAACTTAGGCGCAGTACAGCGTTGTTCTTAGAGCCAACTTGCACTTAAATTTGAATAAAGCAAATTTGTAGTCACCGCAGGTGTATTTTTAGGTGAAAAAACACGTTTTATTATCCGTACAACAATTTAATTACGTGTTTTTTCACTTTGGCGCATGTCCAGCTCTTGTTCATAGAGCACCTTGCACTGTGAAAATTTGAATTACAGACAATTTTTGGATAGGTCTCCGCAATGGGTGTCATTGATAGGTGCAAAAACCATGTTTTATTATCCGGTACACAGCGAATTTGTAATTATGTGTTTTTAATCTTTGCGCGCAGTCCAGCTATTGTTCATAGAGCACCTTTGAACTTAATTTGAATACGCAATTTTGTTGTCCACCGCAGGTGTATTGATAGGTGCAAAAACATGTTTTATTATCGTACCACAATTTAATACGTTGTGTTTTTTTCTCACTTTGGCGCAGTCCAGCTTTTGTTCATAGAGCCACCTTGAAAACTTAAATTTGATATTGCTTTTGCAGCAATTTTTGTAGGTCACCGAGTGTATTTGATAGGTGCAAAAACACGTTTTTATTATCACTACACAATTTCAATTCCGTGTTTTTCACTTTGGCGCAGTCCAGCCTTTGTCATAGAGCCACTCTGCACTTAAATTTGTATACAGCAATTTTGTAGTCACGCAGATGTATTGATAGGTCCAAAAAACCATTTTTATTATTCCGTACACATTTAATTACGTGTTTTTCACTTTGGCGCAGTTCAGCTTTGTTGCATAGAGCCACTCTGACTTAAATTTGAATACAGCTATTTTGTAGTCACGCAGGTGTATTGATAGGTGCAAAAACACGTTTATTATCCGTACACAATTTAATTACGTGTTTTTTCACTTTGGGCGCAGTCAGCTTGTTCACTAGAAGTCCAATCTCGTGTTGGCGCGCTCACTTAAATTTGAATTACAGCAATCTTGTAGTCACCGCGAAGGTGTATGATAGGTGCACAAAAAAAAACACCGTTTGTTGTATCCGAATAGAGTTTTTAAATAGCTGTATGCACGTGGTGCCGGGCCCCTAGTTTTTTCAAATTAGCCACGTTTCTACGACATTCTGATAGAAATATTTTCTTGAGCAACTGTTCTCGTTTGTCACTTCTGCAAAAAAACACTAGATTTTGTTCTCATCCGTGTAACTTCTGAGGAATAGTTTTTTTGGGCTCGTTGAATCGCAGTTTGGCGAGATTAGGCACTTGTAATGATATATTTGTTGGAAAAAACTTCAATTCCTAGTCCTACTGGGCAGTTGCAAAAACCATGTTTTATTATCCGACACAATTTAATTTACGTGTTTTTCAATTTGGAGCAGTCAGATTCGTTCATAGAGCACCTTGCACTTAAATTTTGAATACAGCAATTTTGTAGTCACCTCAGGTGTATTTTAGGTGCAAAAACACGTTTTATTATCCCGTACAATTTAATTATGTTTTTCACTTTGGCGCAGTCCAGCTTTGTTCATAGAGCCACCTTGCACTTAAATTTGAATACAGCAATTTTGTAGTCACCGCAGGGTTGTATTGATTAGTGCTTGAGCGATTTTTATCGACAAAGTGAAATCGGCTAGGTTTTTTATGGTGATCGAAATGTTTCCAGATCATGCGATATTAAGGGTTGTAAAAATCTGAAGATCACTATTAAGATCGCGCCTCTTTTTCGGGCTTCCGGTAGTGTTTTGGCGGCAGCAAATCAGATAACAGAATAGAGCAGGGTGAGATGTGTGTCGCGACATCGATGATGGCGAGGTGTATGGTGCTGATTGGCTGGAAAAATCACATGACCTCGTTTTTACATAGAAACAGCGGTTTCCTGTTTCAGCCTCAGTGTTCTCTCAGCGTGCTCATAGGGATAGGACCTGCGCTGTCTGCCTTGGTGGCCAAAACAGCTCAGCGAAATTAGTCTATTTGTATGCAACAGAGAAACTTCTAGACTTATTAGCTGTGATCCTTCCAATTTAGTTATATTAGAGATTGTTGAAGTTTTAGTGTAGTTAAGCTAGACGATTTTTAAAGCAGCAGTCTACCGCTGTAAATTCGAACGGCGGGGGGAGCAAGGAGGGGCCCGCCGAGGGCGCGAAACACAGACAAGCTCTTTCTATAAGTACACTGGATAATGTTGCATCAAGAACTTAGGTGTGTGAGAAGTGGAGTGTGAATATCTTTATTATTAACAGTTTGCTGATTGAAATATTTCCTGTATATTGGGCAGCCTGAACTTATATTGGTACACATCATTTCTTAGTAACATGCAGGTCTCTTTGATGGTGCAGAAACTCCACTTTTATTATCAGTATACATTTCAGATATGTGTTCATTTTAATTTTACCCATTAACACCTGTGACTGTTGATATATCCACCTTGCAGTTAAATTACAATCCCAGCAATCTTGTAGTCCGCACAGGTTTGTTTGTGCCAAAAATACCGTGTATCATACGAAAACATACAGTTACGTGTTTTGGTGTTTTTTTTACTTTTGCACACCCATGTTTTGTTCATTGAGCCCCATCCAGTAAATTTAAAACAGCAATTCAAATATTCAACAGGTGAATTGAATGGGCGCAAAAAATCCCTTTGTATCATACAAAAAACATAAACGTTACGGGGTTTTTTGGGACTTTTGCACCCCCGCATTTTTCCCTTTGACGCAGCACCCACTAAATTTTTAAAAAACAGAAATTTATATTCACCCCCGGTGAATTAAAAGGTGCAAAAAATACCGTTTTTTTATACAAAAAAAATTAACATTTTACGGGGTTTTTTTTGACTTTGCACCCCCACCCTTTTGTTCATTGAGCAGCACCCACGAAAATCTTAAAACAGAAATTTCCCTATATTCACCATAGGGGGAATTAAAAGGGGTTGCAAAAAAAAAACCGTGAAATCATACGAAAAATAACAGTTACGTGTTTTTTGATTTTTTGCACCCCAGAATTGTTCTTTGGGACGCAACTTTCCACTTAAATTTTAAAAACCCAGCAATTCTATATTCCCCACAGGAAAATTTGGGAAAAGGTGAAAAAAAAAATTTAGGGTTTATTTTTCCAAAACATAACATTTAACGTGTTTTTTTTGGGACTTTTGCACACCCAGCATTGTTCTTTGGGACGCGAATTCCACGAAAATCTTAAAACAGAAAATTCAATATTCACCACGGTAAATTAAAAAAGGTGCAAAAAAAAACCGTTTATTTTTACCAAAACATAACGGGTTAGGGTTGGTTTTTTAAACTTTTGCACCCCCAGCATTGTTCGGGGGAGGGCCCCTTTCACGTAAATTTTAAAAACCCAGCAATTCTATATTAAACACCGGTGAATTGAAATGTGAAAAAAATTTACCGTTTATTTTTCCCAAAAACTTAACAGTTACGTTTTTTTTTTGATTTTTGGGCAAAACCCAGGTTTGTTCATTGACGCAGCACCCAACGTAAAACCCTTAAAAACAGCAAATTCTATTTTCCCCCACAGGGGGAAATTAAAAGGGTGAAAAAAAAATCCCGTTGTATCATACGAAAACATAAACATTTTACGTTTTTTTTGATTTTGCACACCCGAATTGTTCATTAAAGCACCCCATTCCACGAAAATCTTAAAACAGCAATTCTATATTCACCAAGGTAAATTTGAAAGGTGCAAAAAATACCGTTTATTATCCCAAAAAACCCCATAACAGTTACGTGTTTTTGGACTTTTGCCCAGTCCGGGATTTTTTTTGATAAAAAACCTTGATTTAAAATTTGAATCCAGAAATTTTGTTTTTGATTAAAAGGGATTTGAGAATAGCTGTGATTTCCCGTCTTTTAATAAGGGGACTTTCCAAAACTATTCCCTTTCCTTCTAAAATTTTTTATATTTCTTGAACAGGGAAAGCAAAAATGCAGGGGGTAAGGAGAAAAAAGGGGGGGGGGGCACTTGGGGGTAGGGGGTCGAGGAAAAGGTGCTCCCTTCCATTTGCTGGCTGACAAACGATGCCAGCGGATCTTTCCGTTGCAGGACCATCGGGCCCTTTAAATCGTGGGTCGGGGCCCTTTGGGCCCTTGGTGAATCTAAGAAAAGGGAACATGTAAAATTGTCCTTAAAGGGGTTTAAATGCAACCTGCTTTCAAAGCAGTTTTTTACCCTCTTTCCTCCCAGCCCACGGCACAAATGTGTCATCAGCATCATCGGGATCCGCCAAAACCCCCAATGAAGCAGCCCAAATGTCAACTCGTGTACCCACCACTGGGGATAACCCAATGTTGCGGCCCTTTCTTTTGAGGGACAAATTGGGTTGGGGTCAGAAGGCCCTTTTTTTAAAAGACAAGAGGTTGATTTAGTCTGCCCCTGACGCCCGTTATTGATGCCATCGAGGAGGTGAAGGAAACGGTCAATCGGCAAAAAAACCCGGGCGGTTTGGCAAAGCCTTGCGTTTCCCTTGCTTGTAGCCGAGCTTTTGGATGCAGAAAGTGAAAGGGCACCCCGTCACTGTGTTGATGATGATGATGGACATTGCGGATCCCCTTTGGGGCGGTTTTTTTCAGCAGGGAAAAATTTCTTGCGACGCCTTTTACACTGGACGAGGGGAAGTTTGAGGGGGAGTGTTTAGTACGGGTCCCGCCCCCAAAAAAAGGGAGGGGGGGCGGGTCGAGAAAATCCGCTGATATTTGGTTCGCCAGGGCCCCGGTCAGCGCAAACCCCCCTCCCCGCTTATCGCCGTCAAAAAAGGGCCAGGGCCTTCAAGGGCCCGGGGTTTTTTTGAGCAAGCCTTTTGATTCACCCCGCGATGTCATATGCCGCCTTTGCCGTAAAGGGATAATAGAGGGAAGAACCTTAAAATGGTTAACCCACCAACATGTCTTTGTTTCCCTTTCAGCGGAAAGCATGAGTTGGGAAAAGGAGGGAAACCCCCTTGGCCAAAAAAAGGGCCCCCACCGACGCCGGGCCTCCAACCCTTGTCCAAAACCCTTGTCTCTGCCTTTTTCCTCCTCCCCCACCACCAAGGTTCCTCAGCTGCCCTTTTGCTCTTCCCCCAAGGCAAAGACGGGTAAAGCCTCCGCTTCGCCTGTTTCCCGGGGCCCCAAAGTACCAAAAAAGAAACCCCCAGGACCCCCCCTTTCCCCTTTCCTTCCCCCGTTTTTATGGGCCTGCACGCCCGGGACAGCGGCCCAGTCTAAAAACAGCCCGCCTTCTGTTTTTTCCGGTTTGGGAGCCCGATTTAAACAAATTTTAACCCAAAAAACCCTCCCAAAAACAAAAGCCTGAAAGTCGGCCCTTTTCCGGCTTTTTGGCCTTGGGAAAAGTTTTCCTTTTCCGGGTTTGGGGGAAACAGATGGGTTCCCCCACGTCCCTGGCCCTTGCCTGCCCCCCAAAAACCAGTTTCTGAGCAGGGATTTCTTTGCCAGAAAAAACTCTCCCTGCCCTGGCCAGCCACGGGGTCTCTAAAATTTCAAGGCGTTGTCTTTATCTGTTTTCCCGGAAAAAATTCCCCTCCACCCGAAAACCCTGGATTGTAAGCACGGCCCAAGGCCCTATATCTCTGTGACAGCCCGGGGATGGGCCGGTGGATGCTCTGGGGGGGACGGGGGCTCTTTTTGGGTCGGCGCCGCTCTTCAAAAAACCCCGGGGTGGTGCGGGCTCTTTCCCCAAAGGGCTCTGGTGGGGATCACCCTTGCCCCGAGACACCCGGGCCCTGTTGGAAAATTTAAACTGCCTTGGAGACCCGGGCCCCCCACAGGTCAGGGAGCCTTTTGGACGGCTTAAAGCCAAAGAGACCGAGCGCTTTTGGGTGGGTGGGCAAAACCTTGTGCCCGGCAAGGGGTTTTGTGCGTAACGGGGGGAAATCTGCTGGCCGCCCCTTAAATCCGGGAGGTGGGGGCAAATCCCTTGCCGGACTGTCATGAACCCTTTTCCCCTCAGAAAATTTTTTAAAGGAAACTACCCGGGTCTGGACTGCCCGCTGAAGAAGGTCGAGGGCTGATTTTTGCATTTCCCCCCGTTCGCACCCGCTTTTGTCCCGGGCCCGGCTGGTTTTTCAAACGTCAGCTCGGGCCCCCCCAAAAACCCCTTTTCATTGTTGACGTGGCAAAACTGCTGGAATTCTAAACCTTCCCCCATGCTCCCGCGATTTTTGGGAGCAGCGCAATGCCAAAATTTCGCCCGTACGAAGGACACATGGCCCCGAACAAGCAGCGGGTGCCCGGGCCTGGGGGGTTGGGGCCAAAAAAGAGTGGAAGGCAGGGGAAAGAGCTCTTGCACATCCCTTGCCCCGTTTTGAAAGGGAAACCAACCCAAAAAGGTCAAAGTGCGGCAATGCCCTTGTCAGCCCTGAGCATTGTGGTGATCTTAGTTTTTGGGGAAACCCATCGTTTTGGGGCACTCTGAAACAAAAGGTCCGCCAGTCGACGGAGGAGGAGACGGACACAGATGCGGCACGGAGCCTTTCTGCTCCCTAAAATCACAAGGCCGACAGTTTCACAATTTCATCGGTCTTTATTGGCAGTGGTTCCGGGGGGTCTGAGTAGTGCAAGGTGGCGCATTCAGCTCTTCAGGGTGCATCATCTGAGGCAAGTCAAGGGCTGGTTGAAGCTGTGCCGGGAGGCAGCGGAGGAGGAGGAGGAAGGTATTCATAGACACCACATGTTACCGATTGTCCCTGCCTTGGAAAGCGGTTGGCTGAGAATTTGAGGCCGGAGGAGGTAGTTGAGGAAGATCAGTTTGCTAGCTGCCCTCGACCCCGAGGCTTGGGAAATCAAGGCTCCATCTCTCACAATGAGGTGCTTGGATGCTCCATTTCCTCCAACAGATCCTCGCATTAAGGCCATCAAATGAAACAACAGTTATGGGTGGCACCCTCCTGGATCCCTAGTTCAAAACAAACTCAAGCACTTTCCTCTCCACCCACCCAAATAGAGAGTAAAAATGCAGGAAATGGAGACTTGGCTGATTGATCAATGGAGACATCTGTTAGAGTCTGCTTCACATTCCCCAAAGTCACGGTGGAACAACATCAGTGATGTGACAGCAGTAGAGTGCCAAGTAGGCGTGCGGCAGCAGCAGGAAAGGTGGCAGACAGAAGACTAATGGTGACCTCTGGCAATCCTTGTTTACCACATCACCAAACGCATGCAATGCTGGGACACATCCAACACACAGATTCAGCTTTAGAATCGTGGTGCCGACTATCTGCGGTATCACACAGATGTCTTTGCATGTGTTCCGGACCCAAATAGACTTCTGAGGTATATCCCATAATTGGACGATTAGCCCGTGCTGGCTCAGTAAACGCCATAGAAGGTGTTGTCTGCCAGCAGCCAGCGTCATATCTGAGCGGACCTTCAGCCACAGCTGGTGGAGTAATTTACAGACAACGCATCCGGCTTTCCAAGATATTTGTGGATCGTTGACTTTCATCAAGGATGAATCAGGCTGAGATCTCTGATGATGTTGTGGCCCAATTGCCCGAGGTCAACGTTAGTTGCCAGTCTACTTCTCATTCCTTTTCAAACAGTAATGGTCCTCTTGAAAAACCGTTTTTTTTAAATGATCATTTCTTACTGCAATTCTTTTTTCTCCTTTTCTCTTTTATTCTCTTTTGCTGTGAAGAGGGACTGTAAAAGCAGGCAAGGTTTCATGCAACACCGTTATTCCATTTATCACTTAAGAAAGTTTTTTTCGCATTGTCATAATGGTTTTGAGGTAATGTTGCTGTGAGATACAGCTTATTATGTCCTTTGAACAGAAATGTGGCTTCTAAGTGGATTTCTCCCTCACAATTTTTAAAAGTGGCTGAGAATAGTCATTTTTTATAATTTTTTTGGGTCATGCTGCTTTGAAATGCGCAGAAATACTACAGGTCCTATTATAAAATAATGTTGTTTCTACAGAACCAATTTGTTCTTCTACATTGACACCAAGTGGCTCAAGGGTCATGCTTTGATTTTGGGGGGGAGGGTATCTTGCTTTGATATGCAGCAATTTACAGGTCCTATTCTAAAAAATGTTGTTTCTAATCAGACATTTGTTCTTCACAATTGTCAAAGTGGCTCAGGGTCATGTTTTGAAATTTTTTGGGGGCATTTTGCTGTGACATGCAGCATATACTACATGTGCCTATTCTTAAAAAAATGTTGTTTCTAACAGACATTTGTTTTCACATTGGCAAAGTGGCTAAAGGGTCATGCTTTGAATTTTTGGGTGCATTTTGCTGGGACATGCAGCTATACTAAAGGTCCTTTCTAAAAAATTTTTGTTTCTAACGACATTTGTTCTTCACAATTGTACAAAAGTGCTCAAGGGTCATGCTTATGAATTTTTGGGGGCATTTGCTGTGACATGCAGATATACTACAGGGTCCTATTCAAAAAATGTTGTTTCTAACAGACATTTTGTATCTTCCACAGTTGTCAAGAGTGGCTCAAGGGGTGATGGTGTGGTCAGAAACAGAATAGGTAGACCACTGTTAATGGACATTATGCAAAATGACTTGTTTTTGCAGATCTTTATCATAGCTATCAATCCTTTATTGAGACACTCAATTTAATTACAATGAAAAAAAGAGAAACAAAGACATTGGTGGGATTCCATCCTATTTTAAAAAATGTGTTTTCTAGAATTAAACTACTAAAAAACTTGCATGTTACAAAAATAAGCTGGGTAAAAATATTCCTGAATATTGTACAATGGGAGTAAGGAAAACTTGACAGATGCTAGGTTATTAGGTGGACATGGAGTATGGAGCAAGGACAGAGACAAAGTACAGAGACCAATTTCCTTCCAGCACGATGAGTAAAATGAGAAAAAAGAATGCAAGCAAAAAGGGCACCTGGTGTAACCGGAGCTCGTTATCCAACATTATTTCCAAGTGAAGCTCAATTGGTCCGCACTCATACGGAGGGAGCAAGCGTACCCAAGGTTCTGATGTGGTAATGAGGAGAGGCTGGAGTTTCTCACACTCCGCTTCCGCACTCTGTTCAGCACGACAGTTTTTTGTTTGCTGCGTATCAGGTCCATTTTAACCTGCGGTGTTAATAGATGGACGGGACGGCCAGCTGGGCTCCTCACCGCTCCCACCTGTAACTCGGGACCTGGGTCATGCTGTGCACAGGACAGTTCTTCTAGGCAATGTCCAGTTCAAACTAAAATGGTGGTTGGAAAGATCCTTTTCGGGACTTGTAATCTGGGGGTCAGACAGGTTTAATGGTTCATACTGTGGACCAGGAACAGGGACTAGTATATGTCCAGTTCAACTAAAATGGTGGTTGAAAGACTCCTTTTTTCTGGCACTTTTTAAACTGTGGTCAGACAGGTTTAATGTCATTCTTTGCAGTAAGGGACAGATATTAGTTAGTGTCCAGTTCAACTAAAATGGTGGTTGTGAAAGACTCCTTTTTGCCGGCACTTTTTAATTCTGGGGGTCATGCAGGTTTGGGGCTCTTGCTGCGTTCCAGGACAGGGATATTCATTGTCCAGTCAAGAAGCATGATGTACAAATCATACTGCCTTCTGGCACTTTTTTTCTGTTGACTTTTTTAACTTAAGTGTTTGCCCTAAGATGTAGCACGTATCCATTTGACTGTTGTGGATGTTATTTGCAGCTTCTCAGCCTTGTTTGGTTTATTAATGAAGGTGCTGTTGCCTCTCCCATAGACTTTAATGGTCAATCGCGCATTAATCGATGCTCACTATCGAAAAACCTTATCGATAGCGGCTGACTATCGATCGATCTCGATAGCCAACGCAATCGCTCAACACTAGTTTTGACCAATCAAAATCAAAGGCGGGACAGTTCAAAATCCTGTTAAAAAAACTGCGAAAAGATCTTATTGGCTGAGCTAGCGGGATGGCTTGGCCTATCCCAGCCAATCAGAGCGCGATATACTTCTCCCAATGGTAGTCTATGGAGAGTGGGCGCAATTGCATCTCGGCCGCTCAGCGCCGTGCGGCATGGAGTATAAATAAAAACTCATTTTATTAGTGTAAAACATTATCAGATAAAGCTCTGAAACCTTTTTAAAAATTAAAGCACCTTAATCCCGAACAACACGTTTGTCGCGAGTCCGGCGCTACATAGGGAATTGCAATAGAGAGTTGCGGGGAAATACTGTAATTTAATTTTTTAAGCGCTTCTAATTTGGTCGGCAGAAGCCAGACAATCATAATAGGCGCGACACAGACCATAAAAGCTATGGAGAGGTTTTGACCAATCAAGAATAGGTTCGACAGTGTCCTATTGATAACCTATGGAGAAATATAGATCATCAAATCAAGGCGGACTGTTCAAATCACAGTAAAAGACAGAAAAAGAGCTGATTGGCTGAGCTAGCGGTGGATGGCATTGGTTATCCAGCAATCAGAGGGAGCTACTTCTCCCATTGTAGTCTATGGAGAGATTGGCGCCACTGAAATCTCGGCGCTCAGCGCCGGTGCGGCATGAAGTATTAATAAAAAACTCATTTTTATTAAGTGTAAATCATTATCAGATATAAAGAGCTTAAAAACTTATGTAAAAATAAAATCTGTTAATTCATGAACAACTCGTTTGTCGCCGTGACAGCGGCGTTACATAGGGAATTTCATAGAGAGAATTGCCGGGAAATACAGTAATTCAAATTGTTTAAAGCTCTTCTGATTGGTCGGCATAAACCAGCCAACAGGAATAGGGAGCGACAGTGGCCCATTATATCTATGGAGGAGAATTGACCAATCAGAATAGGAGGCGACAGGGACCATTATTTTATTATGGAGAAAAATTGACCGAATCATATTCAAGGCGGGACAGTTCAAAATACAGGAGAAAGGCAGAAACGAGCTGATTGGTTTGAGCTAGCGGGGGCTCGTCCAGCTTAGCAATCAGAGGCGCGTGCTACTTTTCATAGAGTTCTATGGGGAAAGAAAATTCCGAGCGAAGCTCTGTGATTGGCTAAGTTAATAAGAGGCGGCCTTTATTTGGACCATGGTGAGGAGCAGAGCGGACGCTTACTATGGGTTTTCTATGCAAATCTGAAATAAAACTGTACATGGCCGAAAATCAAATGGATAAAGACTACAGAAGTTCTGTCCCGACGTGTATATAAAATGTATAATAATATGGGGGTAAAGAAAAAAAATATTAAATCAATAAAATCATGTTTATTCTTTATTTTCGTTGCACCAATACTATTGATCTTGGATAACGAAAATAAAGAATAAACATGATGTTATTTATTTAATATTTTTTTTCTTTTCCCCCTATTATTATTCATTTTATATACACCATGTGACAACTTCTGTAGTTTATAATTTGATTTCGGCCATGTACAGTTTTATATCAGATTGCATTAGTAAACCAATAGGTGCGTCGCTCGCATCTAAATTGGTCCAATAACGGCGCCTCTTTTAACTTAGCCAATCACAGAGCTTGCTCGGAAATTTCTTTTCCCTATAGAGAAAGTCAGCTCGCGCTCTGATGGCTAAGCTGGACGTAGGTCCCCGCTAGCTCAACATCAGTTGTTTCTGCCTTTTTTACTGTATTTTGAAACTGTCCAGCCTTTTGAATATGTTTGGTCAATTTTTCTCCTAGGTTATATGGGTCCCTGTCGCTCCTAATCTGATGGTCAATTCTCCTCCATAAGTTATAATGGGCCACTGTCGCCTCATTTTCTGATGGCTTGGTTATGACGACCAATCAGAAGAGCTTAAAACAATTTAAATTACTGTATTTCCCGGCGATTCTCTTAATTGCAATTCCTATGTAAGCGCCGGTCTCTGCGACAAAGCGTTGTTGGGATTTAATCTGATTTATTTTACAGAAGGTTTTAGCTCATTATGTGATATGTTTTAACTTAATCAAAATTATTTCTTTTACTAATTACTTCTTGCCGCACGGCGCTGAGCGCCGAGATTTTCAGTGCGCCGCTCTCTCTCCCAGGGACTACAATGGGTGAGAAGTAGCTCGCGCTCTGATTAGGCTGGGATAGCCAAGCCCCTGCTAGCTCAGCAAATTTCAGCTCTTTTCTATATTTTTACTGGATTTTGAACTGTCCCACCATTGGATTTTGATTGAGTAAACACTTTCTCAAAGGATATATGGGGTCATTTGCTCGCTCCTCTGCTTGATTGGTCCACATAGTTCTCCATAGGTTTTTAATGGGACCATGTCTGCCTCCTATTCTGATTGGCTGGTTTATGCCGACAATTGAAGAAGAGCTTAAACAAGTTTGCATTACTGTATTTCCCGGCTATTCTCTCTATTTGATTCCCTTTATGTAGCGCCTGGTTCTCGGGCGACCAAAACGGTTGTTGGGGATTTTATTAATGTATGTTTATAGAAGGTTTCAGAGCTTTATCTGATAATGTTTTACACATTATTAAAAATGATTTTTTTATTTAATACTCCATGCCTCACGGCGCTGAGAGCCGAGGATTGCATTGCGCCCATCTTTCTCCATAGACTACAATGGGGAGAAGTAGCTTGCGCTCTGATTGGCTGGGATAGCAAGCCTGTAGCTCAGCCAATCAGCTCTTTTCAGCATTTTTATGTATCTTGAACTGTCCGCTTGATTGTGATTGGTTAAAAATTATACATAGGATATAATGGGGTCTTTGTCGCTCCATTCTGATTGGCGAGATAGCTAGCCCCGTTACTCAAACAATCAGCTTCTTTTCTGCAGTTTAATGTATTTTGAACTGTCCGCCGTTGATTCTGATTGAATCAATCGTTCTCGATAGGTTTTAATGGTTCACTGCGCACCTATTCTGATTGGCCTGTTTATGACCGACCAATGAGAATAGCTTTCAGAATTTGAATTACTGTATTTACCGGCATTTTACAATATCGATTTCTGAATATTGCGCCGTTCTAGATTTTTGGAAAGTGATTTTTTTTTTATTATGTTTATTTTTGAGGTTCAGCTCTTTTCTGACACTGTTTTCCGCCTTTATAAAGGCGATTTTTTCGGATTCATACTCCTGCTGCACGGAGCGGAGCGGCGAGATTTCTGTCGCGATCTTCGATCTGCTTCCTCGCGTGTTCCGATCCTGCTTCACTTCGCCGCCGACGGAGCATTTAGACCAAAATAAACCAGGTCTGCCTGTCGGAGCTGCTGAGTGCTGCACTGCGCCTCGCTTTGCCGACTCGCGATCGTACATGCCTCAGAGTATACGAGCGCGCCGCGTCCCGCCCCGGAACGCCTACACCGCGCCCACTGCCCGCCCCTTCATGCGGGGCGCAGCTGAAAGTGGCGAACGCTGCGCCTAACACCGCATCCCTGCGTCCGACAGGGGGATTCGGGCCGGGAGGCACAGTATACACCAGAAAACAGGCATAAAGCCCATTCATACATGTCGACCATACTGTCAATATGGATTCCGGATGGTCAATTAATCTCTTAGCACTACACACTCATTAATGCATCATTAATACAGGGGTGCATAACATTCAGTCTGATGGCTACATGCAGCTACGATTGACCCTCCGTGCATCCTCCAGGCATCAGAACATAAATATATATTGTCTCTGTTCTCAAAATTTAGAAATTCATCTGTTGACAGCTGCATTCAGCTGATATTGCTGTTATGGTAGGCATTGTTATGATGGGCACTGTATGCAAGACACTGTTACGGTGGGTACCGTATGGCTGGCACTTTTATAGAGGGCACTGTATGGATGGTACATAAAGGCTGGCACTGTAATGGTGGGTACTATATGACTGGCACTATAGGGCTATATAGGCTGTTTTAAGCAATTTAAGTGAGCAATCCAGTAAAAACTGTTTCTGTATCATGTTTTGGTTTTTTCCTTAAAAGAGTATTTCTTTTGACGCAATCACATATCCACAAGATATACCATAAACAAGTCTGATAGGTTTGAGACTACAAAAAGGAGGAGATGAGTTGAAGAGATGGCTACATACTTTATGTGTGTTCTTTTTTCCAGCTATACTGTGTATTTGAAACAGCCACCTCTCTAACCCCCCAAAACTACAATGAAAATAGATGCTTCATATCCTCTTTGTGGACCACCGAGCAGAGGACCCTGCATTCTGATCTCTGGCAGTCCCTAAAGTGGAACCAAGACCTTTCAGTCATTTTTGGTATTTACAGTTGAATTGCCATAAATTTCTCAGATAGGGAGTACTCCTCTATAATTTACTGCAGCGTCTGGGAGAGGTGCAATATGATAATGTGGCCATTGGAACACAATATGTTGTGTACAGTACTAATATTATTGTTTTTAATTATTTCTGTGTTTTTCTTGAATTAATGATTAATTAAAGATCTAGCACTGTAGAGAATAATAGTTCTGCTATATAAATAACAATAATCATCTCTCACAAAATAGTTTCTGCTCCAAATGTTCAGGTATGTATACTCCTGGACAAAGAGAGAAATATCTAGGTACCATGCACTGTTTTAAGAACTGTAAGAAAAAAGTGAGCATTGTTTCTTATTCTATCCCCCTGACTGAGATTGTGCCACTTGATGTCTTGAGGTAGTTTAAAAAAAATTGAAGTAGACTCCTGCTTTCTCTGGCTTTTGGGTTCATCATCAGGATGTCTTACTTCTCAATGGCACCCATCCATAGCCCAAACAGAAGCAGCACCAAAAAGGTACTGTATTTGTTTGTTAATACATGCCTGCTTAGAAACCCATGGATCAGGGCTGCCATAAGTAATTTCAGGGCTCCACAAAGCTGAAGCATCTGGGTCCCTCACCCGTACCTTGTACGCATCATATCAGTGGGCCTCTTTAAAATAAAATTTGATCAAAGCCTCAGACAGGAGTACTGCTAGTAGTGACTTGATAGCCCCCCTTCCAAGGGTTACATTTTTTGTATAAAAAATTATCAGTTTTTATGTATTATTGATTTAACCAGGCATACATTTCCCCCTCATATTATGCACCAAGAACAGTTTTTGCACCCAAACATACACAAGAAAGAAACTGATAGGATATAGCCCACCCCTAAACAATGGTATTTACAGTATCTCACAAAAGTGAGCACATCCCTCATATTTATGAAAATATTGTATTGTATCTTTTCATGGGACATCACTGAAGATATTACACTTTGATACATTGTAAAATAGTCAGTGTACAGCTTGTTTAACAGTGTAAATTAGGTGTGCCCTCAAAGTAACTCAAAATACAACCATCGATGTCTAAAACGCTGACAACTAAAGTGAGTACACCCCTAAGTGAAAAGTGCCCATAGTTTCAATATTTTGAGCGGCCACCATTATTTTTCAGCACTGTCTTAACTCTCTTGGGCATGGAGTTCACTAGAGCTTCATAGATTGCTGCTGGAATACTCTTCCACTCCTCATGATAACATCACGGAGCTGGTGGATGTTATAGACATTGTGCTTCTCCACCTTCCATTTGCGGATGCCACACAGATGCCAATGGGTTTGGGTCGGGAACTTGCTTGCCCACCAGCCCCTTTACTCTCATTTTTTTTAGAAGTCAGTGTCGTCTTGGGGTTTATTTGAGGTTGTTACATGTTAGAATATTGACCTGGGGCCCCCAGCTTCAAAAGGGGGAAGGGGTAAAGCTCTGTTAGTATGTCACGTACATATGGTTTTTTGGTTCCCCCAATGAATATAGCTCCCCACGCAGCGCACCATGCCCTCAAACCCTTGCACCCCACCACCCTGCTTGACTGTTGGGGAAGACTTTTGGTTGACTAGCATGAGGATGGGGTTGGGTGCCAAAGAGTGAAATGAAGTCTGGAGTATCCGTTTTTGGGTTCCATGGCGTGTTGACTCAGTGTTGGGGTACTTTTTAATTAGTGTTTTTGTGTTTTCAGAACCTAAAAGGGGCCCAATAGCTCTAACAATGTGCAGTGTGATTTACATTGCTTTTAATGTAAAACACGCATCGGAATTCAGGTGAGTGATCGCCAATGCGTGTCTACATGTGTTTTTGTGATGCGTCTTTCGGATCCGTTCAAAGAATTTTCATGTCAATTCTTGATCCGAAAGACGCAGCAGATGCCCTATGTAAAATTATAGGGTGCGTGCCTACTGCAGCCAAAACGGAACCACTTACCTGCATGTTGGATGCGTTTTGGATACCTTTTTACACAGCGATTTGAAAAAAGTTTTTTCAGTTAAATGGGTCCAAAAATGCATTCAAAAACACGGTGAACAACCTTCAGTGATTTTCTCATTTATTTCTGTACAATGCTCGGTATGATAAAAAAAAAGAAAGGGACCCAAATAGTGCAGACAACCCGACTTAATATTTCAAAAACTTTATAGGATACTCACAAAGCAGTGGAAAAAAAAAATTTTAGTCACCACCAATTGTGCAAGTTCTCCACTTAAAAAAAAATGAGAGAGGCCTGTTATTGACACAAGGTAGACCCCAACTAGTGATCAAAATGAGAAAACATTCAAAATCACATTGTCTGATTTGGAAAAAAATTTTTTGCAAATTATGGTGGAAAATAATATTTTGGGATCTACAAAAAGCAAGATTTCTGGCTCTCACAGATCTGTAAATTCGTCTTTAAAAAGGCCCTCGTCCCCCAATTTTTTTCCCTGAGTAAAGGGACCGTTTGAACTTGTTATCGTATAAAAAAAGGGGAAAATGTCCAAACCCCAAACAGTCACACTCCAACCCATATTTGAAATAAAGAACTGTCGAAGGGGCACCAAACAAAAATTGGCCTGACCAATGGGGAAAAATGGAATCTGCAAATAGTTAAGCAGTTGCTGTGAAGAAATAACTGTGAGGAAATATTTAGAAAAATGAAGAATATAAGGCCACTGATATCTCCTCCATCTGGGCCATTAGGGTCAAAATGATCCCAAAAACGGTGAGCCAAAATCCCCGAACCCCCACGGGGGATAGGAAATGACCTGCAGAAGGCTGGGAAAATTTAAAAAAGATCCTCAGTAACACCTACGCTGCCCGGGATAGATCCCCAGCCCAACGTGAACCCCCGCTTAAGCCGTAATTCCCGGGGGGTCTGAAATATGTAGAGGCTTTGGATTTATCCCGAAAAGTATTGGGGAACGTATATGGTCGATGAAATCAAAGTAGAACGGGGTTTTATTTTAAACCAATCATGTGTTTTGGGGCAGAGAGAAAGCTGAGTTGCATTTAAAGAACACCAATCTAGTGAAGCTGGGGGGGGGGGGGAACTATTCTTGGGGTGTTTCTC